>DWON01000660.1:0-30455 GCA_018251015.1 Phocides pigmalion okeechobee
TTGAATTTCGAGTTATAAAGTATAAATATGTACTATCAATACCTCATAGGGAAATAACATTTTGTTCGAGTTATAAAGACTAAATAATTCGAGATATTGCGGATTTGGGGGTTCAGCGAAAGGGAATAAAAATTATTTTCGACTTACTAAGGATTACAACTTAATGAGGTTCGAGTTATAGAGGTTCCACTGTATATATTATATAGATATATATTATAGGGAAATAAAAGTAAATTGTAAAACGTGTGTGAATTATTTAAAATAGAAATATTTGTTACTTTGGAGAGAGATATACAAATATTGTGGAGTACCAAAATAAATTATATATACTAAGTGCTAACTTAAATTGTATAATAATGAAAACTACATGATCAGTTATAATTTTTTTACCTTTAGTTAACTAGCAATTTTCTAGTCTACGTCCTTTATTTTACACGTGGATAATCTTACCTGAAACAGAAAGAAAGTGTTATGAATATTGGTGTTAAATACAAATGGAAATTAGATTTATAAGGCCAACAATCTTTATATTAAAATAACCATTTCATTATCTGTGTTTAGACTTATTTATATTTGAATATGTAGTCTCATGAAAACACACTTTTCGTTATAAGGTTTTAAAATCATATTTTGTAAGTTAGTTTTTAAGCACTAACCAAATTTAAAGACTAAATAAAGTTTGAAAACGGCTGAAGATGTTAATGAACGTAACAAATATTATTTCAAGGTTACGTATCATTATTAACAATTTTCCTTATCTATGCTATAGCATAAAAGTGAAAAATCCGTTTCTTTATTTCGTTGCTGCCTTTTTATGCGGAAATGAATGATTGATCTACCTTAAATATTGCACTGTGCGCAATATCCGTCGTATTGCTGGTCTTATATTATCACACTATTATCTTTGAACCGGGAATTACTAAAAATAATTATAATTTAAAGTTTCAAATTACGTATCGTTATGCAGTAATATTATGTAAAGCCGCAGGTTATCGCTAGTAAGTAACAAATACAAATGATTTATAATGAATTTCCGTATTAATATTAAATATCAAGAAAACGTGGTCGCGCTAGAATAGCTTGCGGTAAGCACCCAGCCGCACTTAAGTTTTTCAACAGGTTAGGTAGGTGTCTGCGTGTGTGAGTGTGTGCAGGTTTGCTTGTGTGCATTATACTTGGTGGTACTTTAGACCGAACCCAGATGACAGACCATAATCCCTTTTATAATAATCAGTGAACATCAATATGTTGCTGTGAAGATGGGAAACTGATAAAGAACACCTGATGCTAAGTAAGTCGTTAAATACATCGAATTTTAGATATAACTTTATTATACAAATTTGCTATAAAACTGAAATAAATCAAATCAAAACAAAACATTTATCATCAAAATATCTTTTTTACAGAAATATTTTTGAACGTTAATAACATATTATAATATTTAATTATGTTGTTTTCGAGGCGGCGAACGAAGCACTAAAACACACATATTTTATATAAAAATGTATATTACGAATAATACAAATAACTAAATAGAGCAAATGGGACTAATCTACTGCGATTTTTTTTGTATCACATATTTATATGCTTAAAAACTGGATCCCGTATAGTACATTATTTAACCTGTTTTGAAATGGTTTCAGGCGATTTTTGCTTCAAAATTGTTAATTACCTTTCTCCGTTAAAAAAGTTGGATAAAATTACCGAACAAAGATTTAAATGGTTACACTTCTTTAAAATATCTAGTAGCTATATAGCTATTAGCTAATAATTACTTGAATTCAAAGAACACAAATATTTTATCACGATAACTTACTGTTTGTCAATAAATTATAGAAGATTAGAGCTTTGTCAACTTTAAATATATTACGAGTAACATTACCATCTGTGTGGTCTTAATAAAACCTCGGCTCTCTTTCCGCAACTGGGAATAAAGCATACTCCATCAGTGGTTAATGACCAACCAGCCAGTCACATATTTCATTTCACATAGGATCCTCGACATATCATAACGGACACTGACAGCTTACTGTGCCCTGTAAAGCGCTTGATATTGTTTTATCTGAAAAGAGTAGCAAATGAGCATGAAAACCACCTGGTGTTAAGCAGTCGTAGCTCATAGACATCCACGTACAACCAAAACCACGACCGAAATATATCTGAGCTCGAACGCTGATAACGTTGCTACTCCTAAGGACTAAGATGTTCGCTCGTTTCAAAGTGTAGCCGGCAACCGCACCTCTCCAACCGATACATAAGTAATGCTTTACGGCAGATTATAAGGGCAACTGTGGTATCTCCCCAGTCGAACTATAGTTCTCCCCCCTTTATAAATTTATCTATTGGCAGCCACCTGTCCAACTTTTAACCGCACTTGATGCTACTCGCCTATGTCCGATCGTTTATTATTTAAGAGTAGTTGGTCTGCGCACTTCGAAACCCAGAAATTTGTGATAAAACGGTTTATAGTATTCTCTTCACGATTCTTGAAATATACATCGTGCACATAATTTCAGCTGCTTTAAATAATACTTATATAAGACCTACATATACAATAAAAAAGCCGAATAAATCAATATGAAAATAAATAAAAGGATGAATCAATGTAGTGTCAATCATTAATGAAGTTAGAGATAAAGGTAACTTACGATTTATTGTTACGTAACACGTCTTTATGATTCCAAATTATGACGTCCATACACTTGAATGAAAGTGAAACCATTGGTCACGAATGCGATCGGCAGTACTGCCCACACGTGCGTAAGGTGGGCTAACCTACGCTCGCCACCCACGCGGTTGTAGCGTCTCGTAGTAAAATCCGTAAGGTGTTTTCCGTATTTGGAAACAGGGCTCACGTGAGTGCAATTCTCATTCAATACCTTACTGTGCTAGAAGAGTAACAAATGAACGTACACGCCACCTTATTTTAAGTGTGCGTTGCTGCCCATCCACAACCAAATGCAAAACGAATATGTAGGTATATAATCTGAGATCATATGTAGATTTCTACGCTGCTTCTTGCTACGCTGTATACTCCGGGATTAAGTAAGTTGCCTCGCTAGTTAATTTAACCAGAATCCACATCTCCAGTCGAAACACAAGAATTCCGAAAAATATTTGACGAATTAGAGGTACGTTATTCTAAACTATGAGTAAGTATTGTGACCAGTTTTGAAATTAATGCATAAAACGCAGAATTTTAAATACCTCTCATTTTAACCTAAGATACGGGTGCGCACCTCCTGATCAATCGTCTCTTTATATGCATTTATGATTTCACTGCATCTCCAACTATCTCCATAATTCGTGGCAAACCTTCTTCCGTGCGCAACAGTGGCACATTATATAAATTAGATCAGAGTTTCTGCGTATAAATTGAAAATCCATGTACGGGGCGACCACAGACGTAGCCGCGCGCGGTTGCTCGTTAACAATATAAATTCGACAACACGATGGGCAAACAAAAACGAGCACCACAGTAAACAAAAGCGTTATTATAAATATCAACGTTTACATCGACAGTATTCCAGGGCTATTGTTCCAGTACAAGGACCTCTTGTTTCAACACAACGCTGTTACGAGAGAAACACTAATGATAATAAAGAAACAAGGCCGCCCTTATGATTTCTTACTACCCCTATATGTATAAGGATTCTTATCAAAACAGATACGTAAGTAGTATTATCTGTTTATACTTATTATTATTATATTAATTTTATTATAATATAAGCCTTATTATCTAAATTTCTTATGATATAAAAACAGTACTTGTTAAAATTTCGGCCCCTAACACGTCATTCTGGTGTATATGTGTCTTAGAGACACACATCTCTGATTTTTCGAAGTTACGTGCGTATCTCGTATCAGTACAACTACGGTTTTAGAAGAATTTAATTTGATCCGTCAGCAAACTTTATAACGGACACGAGTCACGTTACGTTTCTTCAACGAAAGAAACAATGCAGAAAATGATCTGCGTGTAACTTGATAGACTTTAGAGCAATGATACGGGAATGTGGACATACGACAACTTGATACCTACATAACAATTTAACCGAGACATTGTAGGCAGACAATAACATATATATTATATTATATAACTTGTAAACAAAGCTAAAATATCTAGGCAATAGGTACAATAGTTAGCTAATAGTTTGATTGTTTGTTGTATTAATTGTGTAATAAAATATTATTCATGTAGGTACGTAACTATAGAAAACAATTGATTTTTTCTTGTTTTACTTCTTCTTCTTCTTCTTCTTCTTCTTAATATTACATTATTATCTTCTTCTTCTTATATATAAAAATGAATGTTTGTCTGTATGTCCTTTGTAAACTCGTAAACTATGCATTTGATCATGCGATGATCTTTAACAAAGTTGTTGTGCATGAGCCAACGAAGGTTTCTGAGTTGGTACAATCAATTTTCGTCAGAAAAAAAATCAATAAAATGAATTGAATTTTTGTGTAATGTCTTTCCTTCAAATTTACTTTAATTGGTTGCGTAGCAACGCGCGCAGGGTACAGCTAGTAAAATATATAAATTCCGCTATAATATTGGTTTAAAATCAAGTCTCTCTTTATCTATCTGAATTTATACATATTATTTATTACATGTTTTTTAAATTAACCAGACAATCACCATTACCTTTATACATCAATTCTGGTGTACGCTTGTTTGTAATACTTCTCTTAAACGGCTTGACTGATTTTGATATTGTCATCGGGATATGAATAAACTGCAGTGGAATAAGATAGTTGCCGCTTTTGTTGAGATTCAGAAGTTTGTTAATTTTCAACAATTTTTAACCCATTTTATGTAACAAAAAAACACATAATTCTCCCAGCATCTATGCATAGTTTTCAACTCATTTTTGTTGTCCTTATCCTAAGGCTATACTACTACTACTACTACGTATGTATAAGGAGTATCACGTTTATATCAATAACTAAATTCCAGAATCCCTACAAAAGTCAATTTGAAAACATTATTAAGCCTTGCCACCTGTTCCAGTTATGTTCTCATTTTAACTTCACTTCTAGAACAATCGTGACTCTCATATAGTACAACCCCATTTACAAATAAAGACAAAGTATAAAACGTATGTCAACCTTTGTTACATACATGGTTATAACTTGAGTTTACACGACGTTATACGGCTTTGCGCCGCACAGCGACGCGACTTAGTACGTCCTGGGACTACGAGTTTTGTGGTTATTCCCGGAAAATTACACTCAGGCATCAAGTCTGGTATTTAAATATATTTACATAATAATATGCAAAACTATGAATTATTTTGTTTACATTTTTACACTATCTTTTTCATGATTAACACACTTACAGGTCCCTTATATACGAGTCAAATTCAAATTCAAATTCAAACATTTTATTTTATTGTAAGGTATTTACATACACTTAATGAACGTCAAGGGTAAAGTGTAAAATCAATACATCGAGTAATGAATAATAAAATTAAGGCATCTGCGATTGAATTTAGATCGACGACAGGACTTCTGTACCATAAAGAGTTGGTTTTAGATGTTCAATATGGACAATTATCATTTAATAAGAGCTGGCTTGCAAGGTCGTTTGCTGCTTTTATTTAATAATGAACAACTACAAGTACTCTCAATGTTTTCGATCTCCTAATTGTTTACGTTGATTACTTGTTATTACTATTTATTTTCTTTTTTTTCACACAGTTTTATTACTTTATATAAAACACTTTTATATAAAATTATATTTATATTACACGTAGCAAATATTATAAGAACAAAAACATATAAGTTATATTTAAATTTCCTAAAATTACTAAAATTACTACGTTCTTATCCTTTTCCTGATATGCTCAATATAACGGATGGCCATACTTTGGCGATACGAATGCTATCACGGAATGCCTTATTGAATTAAAACACTAATATAACTTTAACTGAAGCGTCAGTTGTTCAGGTAGTGCATAATCATACGGGCCCTGGGAGAATTTTGTGGTAATACGAGAAATTTTATACGCTTGTAATTAAATTCGTTGTGAGCGTCATATATTTTAGTACTAGATTTTATACGTTTCCAGTATTATTTACATGACTTTATTACTCTACTATAAATATGCTTTTGTATCCAACAAATAAAAAAAATATTCTATAAAAAAGTAAACACGTAGAAATCAAATCCACGTTTTAAAACTTTTTTATGTGAGAAGAGGAGCAGACGAGCGTGCTAACCACCTGATGTTAAGTAGTCGCAGCCCATAGACATCCACGTACAATCAAACACATGGCGGAAATCCTGAGCTCGAACATAGATACGTTGCTACTCCTGAGGACTAAGATGGTCACTTCGCTTCAAAGTGTAGCCGGCAACCGCACCTCTTCAACTGAAACACAAAAAATGCTTTACGGCGGGTTATGAACTTGTGTATAGAAAATCTTTCTCATTAATATAACTTACTGTAAAAACAATAGTTTAGCTTAAGAGTTCACAAAAAGTTGAACTATTTGGTCTGAGTAAGAAATTATTTAGCATTGTTCTTTTTGTTAGTGTAGATTTAAGTACAATGATTATTTAAACTTTATTTAAGACTTTTAAACTAATGTTCTTTTGAAATGTACTCATTTTACCAAGTAATGGATAAGTTTTAATATGTAATAGTTACATAATAATACATTTATTAACATTTTATCTTTCACTCTTATATATAGTCACAACACATTTCTATAAAATGTTCATAAAATTAATTTATATACAAAAGCGTTTAAAAACTTATATATTTCCTATCTTCATTTTAGTCGTTGACAAATTTTCAGTAATTAAAACGCTTTCAAAGGAATGCAAGCATAACTTACTTTGCCTGCGAGTTAGCTGCACTTTGGCCGTAACATTATACCCGGTATATCTAGGAAACCTTGGAAGTACACGCTCACCCATTTTTGTAAGTTTTACGTCGATAACTACAAAATCATTACCATGATTCACAGCTATAGACATTTCGATCGTAATCGGCTTTTACTCAATAAATATTTACGCATTTACTTGGACTGCCTTTGCATAATCCCGTTTTTTGAAGGGATCAAATATATGTTTAAATTCGCTATTTTGATGGATAATTAGTTTTCCAAAACAACTAACAATCAAAGCTAGCGAATACCGTAATATAATTCTTGCACATAATTCAAACAAAAACATCAATAATATAACAAATTATATTACAGTTACTACCCGGTACTTTTAAAACTTGTGCCTGTTAGTCATATTTGTTATTATCTTTCATAATAATATATATCGTTCAGCTTCTATCTTCAAGTAAAAAAGTCAAGTCAAATCAAAGCAAGATTACTTACACGCGTCATTTTATGCTTTTAAAATAAAAATAAGCGTAGTTTACAAGATAACATGCGAAAGCTAGAATATCACGTCCTAAACAATAAAAAAACATGACTCTCACGTACTTATTAACTTTGTGGTTTATAAAATACAAAATATGTGGTCGTTACGCAATCCGCGGTATCTAATGTATTTATAATTAAAAAATATATTGTTAAATTTGGTATAAAATGAATAGAAATATAAAGATACGTCTAATACAATAAATATGTTTTCATTATTATTCTTATTAGGTGTATTACTATATACAGAATAGATTATAATTACAATGCAAAATACATATTAATACTAAAAAGTTACAAAAAACAGTAGTAGTATGTCATACTCCCAAAGCGCACCAATAAGTGTTTCACATCAAAAAGTTATTGTAGTCCGCAGTGACGAAAACCCGTGTTGAATACTAGGTAGTAATATAAAAATATCACTCGCCAGAGAAAACAACTTCGACGTAGCAGAAGATTCAACTCAACTCGAGCATGGCATTCAAACATTTTCAACGCTTTACATTTCAACGGATATAAAGCAGAGCAATTTACCTTTAATGATGGACCGTGTAGACTTTTTTTTCCCAATATATTTCACGAAATCCCAAGTTTTTATGGGAAGTGAAATACAGGCGGGTTAACGGAGTTTTCATTGCTTTTAACATCATAATATTCGTATTGCTCAGTCGTGCAATTCCAAGTTGATAATCCAGGGTTCGTTTAATGAGCCGAGTATTATCCAACGGAATTAACTGAAGAGCTCGCGTGGTACATGTTTCATCCTGGTTTTATTATAAAGTTTTTTAATTGTAGTTGCAAAAGTAAAATTTGAATAACGAAATTGTTTCGTGTTGCTAATCTATAATATGTAATAGCAAAAATCGATTATCTTAGAAACAAGAATTCTCCATTTTTTAAATTTGGCATCCAGATTATCTACTACACAGATTTAAGAGAGGATATAAAAAACATCTGTTAACAGGGTGAAAGGGGTGAATGAACTTCGTATTCAAGTTCCATAACGCTAAAGTTATACACATAAATTTTGTATTTAGATTACGTCCTAAAATTGAAAATGTTCCAGTGATTTTTTATACTTCCATCTACGATGTATAAATAGAGGATGGAACTTATTTTTTGTAAATCCTTTTTATCACGGTTTCTCTCTTGCTATTACATCAACAAGCTTCAGATTTAGTGAACACGTTTTAGTCCCCATGTAGGTATGATAAAATGTCTGATTGTCGTCGGGAATCACTGATGTTCTACAGATCGCCCTGGGCAACAAATCCCACTTAACACTAATTTCATACAGACTTTAGGGGCTAATAAATATACAAACAAAACAGAGACAAGATTGTCATAATGTCCATTAACATTGGCGTTGTACATAAAAAATACTAATGATATCAGTGAGCCTAGTCGTTAGAATCAGAATTGTAATAAAACTTTTTGTCTTCAAATAAATAATTTAAAAATTTGAAGAAAAAAAGACCACCAAAATAGTTTTCTTATTAACTGTTTATATAACATTAAATATATATCTGTACAGATTTTTCGTAATGACCCTTGTTTAAAGATTACGCACGAAGCTATTTTCGATTTACACATTGCACTAGTGCTATGTAAATTGTATTGGTTTTATTATTTCCCACCAATGGGTAACCATCAATAGCGCATTCTTAAAGAAAGAAAATGAGTGAATCTAAAATAGGCCAACACCATACATTGTGGTGTAGTTAAGATTAGGTAGTCGTAAATAAATTCTTATTTGACACAAGTTATATATTGTTATGTAGAAAAATGGTATTATATGTAACTATTTTCACTATTATTATTTAAATATTCAATCATGTACGAAATATACAGCGGCTGTACAATAAACAAAGTACACATAACCTGCTAAAACTTACAAATACAAACAGACAATATTTATCTCTCTTTTACATATGTGTTTTTTCAGTGCATTGAACCAAACTACAAATATGTTTGCCGGTAAACTTACTTTCTGAAGCCCATGTATGAATATGTATGACGATCCATTCCGCATAATTCTCGACGTGTGATACCACGTAGATCTGATATAATTTTGTTATTTATCCCGGGATCGATTTCCCTATACTCGACAAAATTATTATTTTGAAATTCCTTGTGGGTCACTTTTAAATTTTTAAACTTTATTTACAAACAACGAACGAAAGCCAAAATTACAATGTTAAACAATCAGTTCGTGTGCGTTGATCGCCGTGTTGGTTAAGATAGACAGGGAGAAAAACCCAGTGACTCTTCGCACTCCTTTAAAATCAGAGGCATCTTTCACTCCAGAGAACTAAGATTTTGTTACGCCCTAGAAGTGGTTATCTTTTGGGAATCCGATGGTTTATGTTCTTGTATGAGTTTATGTTCCTAGTACCCAAAACACGAGTAATCTTAGAGTGGTTCTGTTTAATATAGTCGGATTCGTTTATATACAAACAATTACATATTCGTCCACTAAGTAATCTCTTTATGACCTACGAATTCTAGCAGTAACTGTACTAATCTGATACGTAGAGGGTTACGGGTTTGATTCCCAGTCCAGAATTTAAGAGTCTGGGTGTATTTGTAATTCTGTATCCATGGCATAAACAACACAGATAATCCTAGTTTGAAGTTGAAGTGAATTTAATACGTTATTATTTCAACAGATCAAGTAAATACGTTGTATTAGGTATATTATTCTTTCGAGTTATTCTAGGTCACATAACCTACAAAATTGCGTTCTCCACAGCAGATGAATGCGTCGTCATATTCCGTTTTGAAGGGTGAAAGTGCTGGCATAATTAGTCCCTACTATGGCAACACCCCGCGATCTAGTCTGTCGATGTAGGCTACGCATCCTTGAAAAGCACTGAAAAGTCTCCAACTAAGAAAATATCTTAGTCCCTGACTAACTTACGTGAATTATTTTACAACTAGCTACCCGATCCAGCTTCGCTCGGGTAATAGCCTTTACATATACTTACGTTATTTTCTTTCATGCATGCATCCAGTCATTACTTATTTGGAAAAACTAACAATTGGAAACATCTATTTTGAACAACGACTGAATTATATTGAAGTTAACGATTTAAATTCTCGTCCTATTAAAAAAAAAAACGTATTATGCACCAAAACCTTCCTTAGGAGCCACTCTACCTGTTGTTGAAAACTGTTAGGAAATCCATGCAATACTTTTTGAGTTCATCGCAAACAGACAAACAAACAGACGCTACTTTTACAGACTTTGTTTTATAATGTTTAGATATTTTATATTATTATGTAATAAATTCTCACGTACACTAAACTCAATCCTGAACCAAAGGTATATCTGAGTTATTGAACGATATATTACGATAGTGTTTTACAAGAGCCTAATTATTTGATCTTTGCCTTAAATATTTTATATGTAATTTACTTTGATTATAGCAGTAGTTTATTATTTAGTTTACAACACAATATTTGCATGCTATTTATTTATAAATTATATTATAAATTTGTAGATACCAACCTTGAGACACAATCTCATTAGTTTCATAGAAACCAAAAATATAATACAATCGTGAGAACAGAGAAGACCCAGGGGAGAGCAAATGGAAGTTCTTCAAGTTGCGCTTGACAGTGCTAATTGAATGATATTACACATGGGCCTCCCAAATATTGTATCTATTCGCAATGTTAACAATTTTTCAACAATTACGTCATTATATAGTATATAGTCTATAGTATATAGTATGGAGTAAATATAGTATATGACAATAGTAATGATGAACATTTAGTTCACTGCCGGGTATGAACACATTAACTACAAATTAGATAGGAGTCTTAAGGTCTCGCATAGATTCATTGCTACCTCCAGGATTACATTGAAATGCGACATATTATTCACTTACCATCATTTCATTTAACATTATTGTAAACGAAATACTCTCTACCACCTTCCAAAGCGGATACAAATAGAAAACACAGCCAGGCCGACGTCACACACACCGCTGTGTGTTTGTTGTCGGTTGTAAATATAGCTGACTAGCGTGTAGTTGAAGCTTGAAGCGACGCGACCATGCTAGTTCTCAATAGTAGCAACGCATCTATGTTTGAGCTCAGATAAGATTTCGATCGTGTTTGTGGTTGTACATGGATGTCTATGGGCTGCGATTACTTAACATCGGGTGGTTTGCATGCTCGTTTGCTGCTCTTCTCACATAAAGGCATGGTTGGAAATTGGCGGTTCCACTGTCACACTGCTTATATATGCTTATACTTTGACTGAGTTTTGACAATTCTAACAATGATATATGCCTCCTTTATATCTCATATAACAGCATTTAAAAATGCTATAATCCGTATTATATAAGTAAAATCGTGTACTTTATTTAAAATTTCAGTTATATTTTCCAATATTTAAGCACATACGTATATATTAAAAATAACTATTATAAAAACACGCAAACTCTCTAAATACAGTACGATAAGGAACACCCAATTATAGCGACAAAACAGAAACGATTACACATTGCATGCAGCAATATTTATGACAGAAGTTGATCTAATTACAGCAAATATTAAATGTGAACTCTTCATGTCCACGTATTTGTGGATACGTTTCTCTGTCTACAATTTATGGAGGGGTGCATGGAAATATAGATTAACACTTTGAATGCGGCGTTCATATAAGATCGGGTCAGCGTTGCGGGAGGTGGCACTAAACTGGAGCATATTTGTCTAGACTGAACATGTGCCGACAACTCAAGAAAATATTGTAATTTTTGGCATCTGTGTATTATCTACAAATACAAAGACGTAGTGTCCTCCTCCAGTCTTGTAGCGTCAACGTAAACACAGCACTTGTGTTCGCCCGTAATCCATACAGATTTGTACGTGCAACACAGCTGTGTACAAGACGCAAGCGCGTTGCTCCAAGTAATACACAGTAATGTTAAAGAATTTAATTTAGTATGCTCTCTACAGGATATTATCCTTTCTCATGTTTACCAACCGGTAAAATCCGAATATAACAGAAGTTCTTTCTACAATACCCGTAATCAATAATGTGTTGGTACTCCTAAGGCATAAGATGGAACATCGAGTTAAGAGAATAATAAAATGCTGAGGTGGACTGCATGTACATTTACTGTTTCAATTACCTAAAATTGTATTTTTATATTTAAAAAATCTATTTTTTTAAACTAGGTAAGTGTCCCCAAAAGAAGTGGTACTATACCATTCTGTAAGATAATTATTGTTAAAATAATTGACATCAAGGAAACAGACAAAAAGTTTCACGCGTTTAAAACTATAAATTCCAAAATCCAAAATCTAAAATTGAAAATATTTGTATCATACCCGTAATCAGTCGTAGGGGGTATCAGTTTATAGAAGAATCTAGAAAGACTCCGAGCTAAGATTTAAAATTTAAATGCAAACTTAATAACACCACATATATCACTAATTGAAACGCACTGTACATTTAAACAGACTAATCATAAAAAATGGGTTTTTATTACAAAATAGCAAATCAAATCTAACAATTTTCTTTTGAAATTGTACTTAAATATTTAGCAAATAAAGTTTTACGAACTCCTCAATTTGATAGGCCGCATTATTGATTACAAGTGTCACAGCAGAAATTATTACTGAGGCGCGCATTTCTTTAGCCGTACCACCACATAAAATAGAACTATTGAGCGAGGAAATGCAACCCGCATTCTGGGCACCTTGCCACATGAACTAGAACTTTTGAGACATTTTCACAATTTTAAGGCTAACAGTTGGACGAAGAAACAATTTTCTTCATATTTAGTATTGTTTTTTGATAATTCGACTATGTGACTGGTTTATAAAAGATGAAGCTATAAATACAGTTAAACATATTTTTATTGTTAAATCCTTCCAGCAAACTCAAACCTGACTTTAATTCTATCCGATATCGCTCGTGGGGGCAATACTACTTCTGAGTACTAAAATGATCGTCTCACTTGTGAGCGAAGCCGATAACCAAAATATCATTGTTTATTATAACTATTATTGTTTGTTACATGTCGAAATAAAGAAAGTGCCGTGGATTACTGCCTGAAAATTGCAATGTAGTCAATCCACTACAGTTCGATCAGAGAGACGCCAGCGGTCCATATCTGGCGTGAAGCTATTCTTGCATTTCGGCGGAAAGGTGCGACTATCACCACACCTTCGGTCACCATGACTCACTTACACATGAGTCTGTCGGCCACCGCACCTCCGTCGTATCGAACCACGCACATTGAAGGGTTCCGCAATGGAGATAAAATAAATCTTAAAAGATACACTATCCATCTCTAAAAGTAAAAGATCACAATCATTTAAAGTATTTGATAAACAATTTAATTTTTTTATAGAATTTTAAAATTGTTTACTTTAAATTTTTGTTATCCTTCATTCATTCATGGAAGCAATCTGATTTTTTTTCATTATATTACTCGACAACGGTTCATAGAATTTATATATACGGCGCTAATAGTCTTCAAATAAATACCGATGACATGCGGACTAGCAAATAGACGGAATTAAGAACACGAACAGACGGACCGAAGATCATTTAGATAAACAAACAGAAAAATATCATGAAATAATAAGGGTCAAACGGTTTACAAAACAGTTAACAGAGTTAATTTTAGTCAAGATGTAATTATCTGTGGTTTACGGAACAAATTTTACTTACCTTATACTAAAATATACTACTAGAATAAAGCTGGACATTGTTGGATTTTGATTACAAGATGGTTTATGTTGGACCTTTTGAAACCTTATACCACGGCATAACTATTACCTACGTGCATGTATGTATTGTAGTGAATATTATCGGTTACAAAGCATGTTATTTGAGCATTCACCCCTTAATTAATTGTATACGTGAGGAAAGATGAAGGTTATACGTACGAGTATGTAAAGAAGAAAATGATTGCCTTATAATAATTGCTTTTATATACTCTGAGAATAGAGTGGTGTATTATCCGGGTGGAATCCGTATCAGGGTGGATCTTTTACCCAACAGTGGAAACATAAATGACTAAAACCCATACGAATCAAATACGTTTTAAAATTCGAATTTGTAAAGTCTTTTTTAAGGTAATCTTAAAAATCTAAACTTAAATCATTACGTATAATGGAAATACATTTTCCATAAAAACTCATTCTACGGATAGCATTGGCGTGCTTTAGTACAATTATTACCGCTGATATTTGCAGAAAGTAGTATTAGCATTATGTAAGTGCCTACTTATAATACCCAGTACAAAGCTCTGCTATATCCAACTCTACAATAATTCTGTCAAAATAGTTTCGATTTTTCCAACTATTTCAATTAAAAATCGTAATTAATTCAATATCCAATCTGCTAATTGAAAACTTCCACGAGATTCTGGGAGTCCTATTATATTTGTGTATTGCGTCAAGACAACACCAGAAAATACTGGTGGTTAATTAGATAAAACAAAAGAAACAATGAAATGAACGCAATATAATACAAGCTTTTGTTTAAAGAGAATGTAACAGCTAACAAAGGTTCTATGTATCGATGCTTCCCGCAGTTATCGAGAAACTGATTGATAAATAATAGGTAATAGTGTTGTGTTCATGAGCCTCGAAGACAGCATCACAATGCATGTTTACGTAGGCGCTTTAAGACATTTGAGTAACTTTACGTAATACTTCGTTTATTCTTAACTAATAACTTCGTTATCTGGTAGATATGTTTAAAAACATGTCATTTTCTACATATTTTTAAAGTAAGCTTTCAAAGCAGAGAATAGGTATAACTGAATTTAACCCTTGACTTTTAACAATAGTAGTAGCTTTGATGTCTGATATTTGGTTATCCAATTAGGCATCTACGCCTGATAGTAAAACATCAGTGCAGTCAACAAACTCCTCAACTACTTACAGTAGATTTATCATGTCTCGGTTCATTGAATCAATTTCGATAAGTACTAAGCTTCATGTACAAATTAACCAACATCGATCCCGTTCTGACGTCAAAACAGGATATAAGATATTTAGCTTTATTAAATTTAGATGAATAGGGTTTGTTCAAAGGACACATTGAATTAGTATTAACATAGCATGTTATTTGAGTCTGAATTAGTATTAACATATAAATGAAATAGTCATTGAATTTAAGTGTTACTATTTATCATTATTTTTTATTGCGACTGCCCGCTTAAGGCATCTTTTACAATACCAGTCGCACGCGCTGCGAATTTCAACTTCGGTTCTAGGACATTTAGAAATTTATTTAGATAATTAAAAAATCTGAACTGGATCTGGTTGCCAGTGTATTTGCCTTTATAATTACGTGTGAATAACTCCCATAGTAGAGGGTATTCTAGCGTTATCCTAAGAAAACCTAATTAATTTATCATTGTCATCCAAAGGCGTTTTTAATCAACTTTTAACACTTTCCCTGCGGGGTACATCATTGTTATGTGTTGCGCGGCGCAACGCGCTTGCGGCTTGTATAGACCTGTGTTGTACAAATTTACAGGACAAACGTTCACAGGTCAATAGGTCATTACGTCTGTGTATTCTTAGATTGTACACAGATGCTAACAATACAATATTTTAGTGAATTGTCAGTCACTTTCAGTCTGGAGAAATAAGCTTCAGTTTAATATCGCCTCCCTTAATGCTGATCCGATCTTATATATGAAGACCGCAGTCAAAGTATTAAACAAGAATGCAATGCTACCATACACTAATTTTGATAAATTACTGACCAAAAACACTACCCTAAAACACCAATACATACACCTAATTTAAATTGTTATAAATATATCGTTTTACAAATTAGTATAGTTTCCTATTTTTGTTTGGGAATCGTTTTAAATATTTTTTTTACTTTTTTTGATAAATGGTTTCATGTTAAAAATCACGACACTTCAGAACTTCATGCTTTTAAACGTTTTAACTTTTAAATTGCAACGAAAATACTTTAGATATTCAGAAGCATTTCCAATTTCAAAGTTTCGTCGTGTTATTTACTATAACGACGTGCCAGTGATATTTTGAAAATCATCTTATTTCGTGAACAAATTTAAAAAGAAAGGTATCAGTATCTAATTTGACTATTATATTAAATCTGTTTTTGCATTTTCTTAACCGAAATGACGTATTCAAAAAATATTTATATGTAAATTTAATAACGTTTATCGTAAAATGTTTTTAATATGAAACTTAAAAATGCTACTATAAATTCTTGTGTACCTGGCATTAGCTGTCCTTTATAAACCAACCTTCTTATTTCAGCGAAGTAAAGTTATATCTCAAGTTTTAGTTACTGTTTGTCAACAGTTTTTCTGCACATATGTTATATATAGATTTCGAATGATATGAGTTTCAGTCCATGGTACAACCGTCATGATTCGACTTATGAAGTACATTCGCCACATCTACCTATATCTTGCGTGAAGCAATTCTAACGGTTCGGTAGAAGGTATAGTTAGCAGCTAACTTATACATGTATATTGAGACCATCTTAGTCATTACAAGTAGCAATGCACCTGGGACGGACTGCAGATACGACCCTTAAAATTTGTTTCCGATATCCATGGATGGTGGAAACTACCTATCATCAGGTGGGCTGTATTCATTTTTTTTTGTTAAAATATCTAAAACTCTGTTTCATCACTTATATACCATAGCATAATATTCTTGTTTAAAAGATGTCATATACATTTTTAAAATCAATTATTCAGCAAAATATGTGTATGTCCATATAATCCTCGTATTTTTGGCGTTTAGTGGATGATATATACAAGTGTGTAAAGTATAACTTACATTTAGAGTAAATTTAAAGCCGAATGAGTTCTATTCTTCTCAACGACGTCTCCTAACACGAATTAAGTATACAGTAATTTGACAGTGCTCGCTTTTGTAAAGTATTTAATCAAAGTTGTTCAAAGTGAATGTAAGTTTAGAAAATGCATTTTCGTTCATTTTATATGAAACTAGCGTAAATCTATGCTATTATCGCAAAGTACAATCATTTTAGATGCCTGAAATAAACGGAATAACAATACGCAACTAAATATAGCCTAAAAATTTGATTATGTGACCTAAAAATACATTTGGTAATGGCTCAGTTTCAAGATAATATTGAATAATAATAAATAGGTTATAAGCAGACAGAGATACACAAACTTTATATATAGAATTAGGGAAAAATTAAGGGATACAAAAAAATTGGTCTAAAATAATTATGTATCAGTAAACTATTATTCTTAAATTATATAAAATATCCCAGACGATGTCTCGTTACCTATGTTTATGCGAGAATAGTAGCAAACGAGCATGCAAACCACCTGATGGTAAGTAGTCGCAGTCCATAGACATCCATGTACAATTACAAATATGACTGAAATCCTCTCTGAGTTCGAACATGGATGCGTTGCTACTCTTGAGGACTAAGATGGTCGCCTTGCTTCAAAGTCTAGCTGGCAATCACACCTCTCCAACCGAAATACAACTAATGCTATACGGCGGATTATGAGGGCGGCGGATATAAAATGATATAAACCACCAAATATTAAATTACCTCTGCAAATATAAAATCAGAATAGAAAAAAATATTTTCATAAAGATCTAGACAATTTAAATTTGGTGAAATACTCGTGTTTTGCTTTTTTTGTCGTTAAAATGAAATTTATGGTTTTTGATACACGTTCACAGCGCTAGATATGTTAAATTTATATGTGTGTTTACCGGCGGTGCAAACTTGCAGTTTAATGGTTGTTATACGGATATATGGTGAATGGGACACGGATTTAAGTCACGTGTCCACAAATTTTCATTGAATTCATTCTTCCTTCTATGTTAACACTGTGTAATTCTAGGCGCGACGCGCTTGCGATTCCTACTTACTTACGATACTTGTGTTGTACGGACAATATTGTATGGATTACGGACTTGTATGGAGTATTGGTGGAGCAAAAGTGCTGTTTTTATGTCGGCGCTACAAGACTGGGGCGGACATTACGTTTGTATTTTCGTAGATGAAACACAGATGCTAAAAAATACAATATTTCAGTAATTTGTCGCCATATCTTCAATGTAATCAAATAAGTTCCAGTTTAGGGCCACCTCCCGCAATATTGACCCTATCATATATTTATATCCGCGCCGCTGTCAGAGTATTAATTTAATATATAAGTATTAAAAAAAACATATTTTGCTGTGAGCAACTCGTGTTACGGTTTCACAGAATAAGTTACCGGTTGCGAGGAGACTGCTTTCATCGTCAGGAATTGCATCGCATCCACGTATGACCTCAGATAGGCCTGTTATACTTACACATCTATATAAGATTGTGCATGGGTTGCAGTGATTACTTAAAATCATGTGCCTTGCTTGCTGATTTTCTACTCTTGCATAACAAAATGTACGAACCAACGGCCAGGATAACAGTATAGGGGTATTACTATAATTATTTTTAAGTAGTCAATGTATCGTTTAACACCATCGTTTATGATAATACATTAAACAGAACAAAGTCTCTTCCCGCCGTCTGTACGCTTAAGTCTTCCAAATTACGCAACGCATTTTAGTAATTTTCATCAATAGACCGAGTGATTGAAGAGGAACGTTAGTACATGCACATGATCGTAGAGAAAAGTCAAGGAATTCTAAGATTTGATATGAGATCATAAATGCAACCGTGCGAAGCGAGGGTGGATCGCTAGTAATTTATAATTATGAGTACAGTAATTGTAGCAAATTAATGCCGTAGAATTAAACAAATATTTTATAATTATTAAATTATTTATTTTCAAGTAATAGCGACAATGGTCCATATATACAACTAAATTAATACTATAAAAATAACTTAAGTTCTAATAGGCAAATTATTTTGACCTACCGTTTTTTTACTAATTTTGTCGACAATTAAGCCAAAAAGTTTTAAACATCTAGACAAGGGCACACAATGGATACGCAGTTTGTGAAAACCCTTACTTACTCGAATGCTTTGATTGCGTAATTGAGATTCAGATGTTGATGTTGTATCAAACAACATTAACGAGTTACATTCGCTTGTTCATATATTTCCTTTCCATTCGTAAATAATAATATCAATTAACCTCTAACTCTTCAAAATGAACATTATCTACTAGTCTACAGCGGCGAAGAATACGTATAGATACCTACTACATAAAGCAATGTAAGTCTAATAAATATCTTGTTTGCGTAATTGACTGCCTCTCAAATTATTTATCTCATATTTAAACCAAGCACAATTAGGTATATTACAGTCTCTATGTACAAGCCTCATTTTCATTAAACTCAGTCTATATATAGTTAGTAATACCTTTATTATTTTTGATTTTCAGCTATACATTTCCTTCTAATACAATTACGTTACCTCTAGTTCAAGCTTAATATTTAAAATTGAAGATATGTTGCCTCAGGTAATTTTAGAATTTTAGGTAATCTACATTTAATTTTAATCTCTATAAATAATAGGCATATCATTATTGACTAGTTAACAATAGGAAAATAACTTTAAGGAATATAATATCTAATAAATTTCTATAATAACACAAAATGTAAAATGATATGTTTATAAAGGGACTAAACATGCAAAAGTAATAGAATTAATGTAATCTTATAATAACTACGTAAAGACGTAGACCTGCAAATTTTAGCACACGATCCTCAAATTTTAACGGCATTTGAATTTTAACTCCAGCCCCCATGGACTTAAGGTTTATTCAATTATTACTACTCAACCAATGAAAAATACAATACGTTTTGTAATAAAACAGTTAAATATCTTGTGGACGTTTATTTTATTTCATATTCTATTTTTGGTAGTGAATTAAAAAAAAATGGATATCAGGTTTGATATAATTTGGATAACAGTTGAACATAAGCCAATAAATACACAAATATAGAAAGGCAAGTATTAAAAGCAACTGTTTTAGCCAAATATATTCACATTTCAAATTGTGAGCCACAGAAGTCATCATCTGCTATTATACCATCTTTTACAAACGTGACGTCATATGTACTTACACTAAAACATCCACGGTCAATTAAAGCATTTTCACATTATATTCAAGTATCAAAAATGCAAAATTATTGATTAGTCGTTGTTCGTAAGTTCCCATAAAATCGACGTTTATTTCACACAATGGCACAATTTCGACAGAAGACCGACAATGAGGACTGTTCCACAGTAAACTCTGATGGACATCTTACAACGACATTGCATTAAGGAATCCGCTGACCAATGAACTGGATATACTTACAACAAAAGGCAATATATTTTTATAAATATAAAGTAGATTCTTATTATTAGATTAGATTAGATCATTTATAAAGAATAATATGTTAAATTAATACTGGAACTGGTATTCTTAAATCATAATATTTTAAAATTGAAAAACCTTTGTTCGGATTCCATTTAGGGTTTACTAAAGATATCTAGGGGTGGCAGTAATCTCTTATCATCAGATAGATTGCAAACTTCTTTGCTTTAAAATACCTTATATAACCGTTTTCGAGTCTCCCTCCTGTTATGCTCTAGCGCAAAAACGCTACAACTAATTTTTTTTGCATCTATAACCGACCTGAGAACTTCAACACAATACGAGCATGTATGAGAAACATATTTCATTTTTTTTACTGCTGGTACTGTTGTAACAGAAGTAATACGATGTATAAAAGTGTTTAGACACCCCTAACTTACCTTCAATAAATCATTCATACATAATATACGATCAAATTGTTTTGTCATAATTTTATGAACAGTATGTACAGTTATCTCACCATGTTTCGTAAATATTTGTATTACAAAGATGTGTTGTTCTTACGTAATTCTTTTTCATTTCACAATACAAATGTCAATTTCTTTATCAGATTTTAATTACACCTCGCCAAAAATAACATACCATAAAATATAATAAAACCATTTTAAATGCATCACTTACCATAAAATGAAAGCATAAAATTAAGGTCTATAGTACGATACATAGATGCTAGAAATGCAACTGCTTTCGTTTGTTACAAATAAAATATTTATAACAATACAATAAAATCTTTCACCACAATAAATCCGAACTCAGTCCCGGAACGCCTACGTACAAAAGCAATGGTTTGCACTAAACAAGCAAAAGGTACAACAATAAGCCCTACGCACATGTAACAGTAGAGAACCCCTTTTCAGTATTTGTTAGTGAAATTTAGATACAAAAGTGCTCCTCTTATTATTCTTACGTGGGCCGTACTCTTTCTCAAGGTTGTATTGTTGGCAATGTGCGTAAACCTCTAATAGGTAATTTTCTATTTAAAATATTTCGCAAACTGTAGATATGAACTTCGTTGTGAATATTAATGGCAACAAAAATCCACAATAGAAGTGATCCCTGGAGACCGCCTTGTTGTAATCTTGTAATCTGAAATCTAAAAACATTCCGCTAATTAGCCTGTACATGTTTCTAACGAAATAATTTCTTTTGTTCGTTTTATAACTCTTTTCGGCGCCCCTAATAGAATATCCAAATTAAGGTTAGCAACATTTTCTGCCCTAAGAGTTGGCCACAGAGAATGTTTTATGCCATGAAACGCTGATTGAAATTTAAAAATATTTATAAGTGAAATTTGGTACTAACATTAAATCTTAATATTTATTTAGGTATGACATTAAACAAATAAGATAATTTATAAACGAAGTATTTAAATATTAAAAGATTAGTCCTAAATCCAACGAGACATTTGTGAAAAAGTGTTAGAGTAAGTACAACAATATTTGAAATAAAATGCTGTTGTATCTAACATTCCATAAATGCGTTATGAAAAGTATCAAACTTCAAATTGTACATACAATGTACGTATTTGTAATAATTGACGGATCTAACAATGAAACAGATCTCGGGGATCGGCAAGCTTTTCATGCCATGTCATATAGATTACTATACAGAGTACAAATTTTGCCGATCCAAAACATTCGAACTAACAAGCTGACATAATGCTCACAATTTCTGTCAAACGATTTTACATCGGCAACTTTAAAGAACGAATGTTGATTGAATTGAGGTCAACTGCTTGTTTCCGCAACAAATTTTATTGGAAGAATAAAATTCAAGCTATACTAGGTTAACTAGATGAATCACTAAACTATAAAAGCAATAACGATCTATTTAATACTTAGCGGTTTCATTCGAATTGGAATAATTGCAATTTAAATTCGAATTGCACACTGCATGATATCAATCATGTAATTTTTGAGATCACTTGGTTCATTATTAATTCTTTCAAATAGCTTCATAACAATGAAAATAGGTATGACAAAAAATTGATAATACATACCCTGCGTTCCGTATGGCGTACTTTCTGAAGATCGGTCTGCCATTATATTTAGTCTTTGAACCACTGCAAATAGTTCTTTCATTACACGTTATTGTCATAAACGTTGCAAAAGATAATACATTAAAAAATCCAGCAAAGACATTTTAGTTAATAGTTACTCACCGTTTCTATTATCCATTGGCGGAGGAGGCATAGCTACAAAAATAAGAATAATCATTAAAACATTATTTACTAATCTTGATGGATCTCTCTCTATTTTCGAGTAGGCGTTCATATCTAATTACCCACTACAGAATTGAGCTCGGTCCCTTGTTATTCTTTAAATAAAGATATATAAGAGATAATAATCGTAAATGCTATTACAAGTAAGGATAAGAAAATAATTTCATATTTTAACTTGAATAAAGTTTGTACAGATAACTAGGGACAAATGACCAAAGACAAGAACTGAATTAATAATTATTATTTGCTCGATAGCGAAACAAATGTAAAAATAAATATTCGAAATATTTGTTCGCACTAACTTGGAAATGGTCGAAATAGTTTTAATGAAAATTTCACGGAAACAGAAGATGACTTTGTAAGAATGAAGGGAGCAAAGTTGAATGGAGAATAAAGAAAGAATATGAAAAAAAATAAAACATACAAAAACGTCAGGTAATATAAATTCCTAATACTATTATTTCATACTAAAGTTACATATCTTTATGATGTTCTTTTTTCTAAACAACCTAATAATTAAATAGGTACGTAATTAGGAAAATAAATGTGTTTTATAAACAGGTATACAATGATGTTATGAAGTCACAAAAAATATGGGTGGAATTCAATACATGTAACTAACAGATCAAGACAGATAAGCCATGCCATTAAGAATCTAGATTTCAATTATTTTTTACTTAAAAATATATATGTATATGTGTGTGTATGTATATATGAGCTAATTTGTGACATGTTTACTTTTTAAGCCACCAAAAGTTAAGTTTCCCTCTTTACAAATTTTGAAGGCGGGAAAAGAAAATTCTGCTATGCATTATGGTTAATAGAACAAAAAAAATCTTTGAAAGAAAAATATTTTGAATAAGATACGGTACATTGTTTTCTGTATGTTTTAATTTTATCAAAATATTGTATTTTATTAATAATCATGAGGCATTTTACGCTACGATCAAAATTACAAGAAGACATTATAATTAAACATGGATAATTTATATAATATACAAATTGCCGTTACATTGCAAGTAGACATTAATGCGCTGACTATGTACGTGTGTAATAAATTAAATTGTCTTCAAAGACAAATTAGCTAAGCTCGCATCTATTTAGAATAGTTTGTTGTTGAAAATCTGTGTTTCGCGTTAAATATGTACGTAATTAACGGATGCTATTTGTAAAACACTGTTTAAGCCATGTTTTTCCGGCATTCGTTTAGAACAAACAATTAATTCGGTGCAACTGTTTATCCACGCAGTATGGGTATCTCTCCACAAGTAAGAAAGGGCTGAAGCGTCCTTCTCAACGCAGTTTTTTATGTAACAAAAGTAGAAAACGAGCATGCGAACCACCTAACTCTAAGTAATCGAAGCCCATAGACATTCACGTATAACCAAAAAACACGACTGAAATCCTATTTGAGCTCGAACGTAGATACGTTACTACTGCTGAGGACTAAGATGGTCGCCTCGCGTCAAATTGTAGCCGGCAACCGCACCTCTCCAACCGAAAAATAAATAATGCTTTACGGTGGATTGTGAGGGCCGCGGTGGTACCTCCCCGGTCGAACTATAGTTCTCCCACCTTTTTAGTACCACTGAAGTATAGTTCCAAAACTTGTTAGAAATACGAGTTAGTGATCAACCTGGCAATCACAAACTGTCAATCACCCGACAAATTTAATGATTGCCATCGATAACAACCGGGTTCAACTTGCTACCTAATTAACTTGCTATTCGAAACACATGACCTCGCATGATATTTTGCTACTAAATGTCACCCATCCAACCGCGACCGCGCCGCGTGTGGCTTAACTTTCTCGATCTTTTACAATCTACACGAGCTTGGGCGCTATGCACAGTTTAATAACAATATAAAAGTGAAAAAATCTACCTTCTTTACTCAAAATAAAAATATATAATGCAGGAAGTTACTCACGATACAATTTTATAGTTCCCTCGGTGTCACCTAATGAATTCTTGGAAACACACTTGTAGGCGCCATAGTCCGAGACAGTTACCCTCCGTATAGGTAACCGTAGTACGGAACGATATGACCCAGCAATTTTCAAGGGTTCTAAACCACCTCCTATAGAAAAAATGTTAAAGTAATAAAAATTAAGAACTACATGAAAAAAAGAAAAATACCATTTACTTGTAATGCATATAAGATTTTATTTTTCAAACCAACATTAATTGGCAATATAACGATGTCTTTGTGACAGGAAATAAATTGAATTAAGGTTTTTATTATTCAAGTTGTAACTCCTTCACTTTCATATTATAGAATATATACATATATATATACGATGCGCGCTTGAATAGTATGTTGAACTACGAGCAAACGTTTTTCCTTACCGTCTCCAGTCTGAACATAAACATGCAACCTCGCTTTATAAAAAGAAATTGAAAATAGATAAACTGGTGTGAATGTAGCCTCGCGTTATAGAAATAGAAAAAGGATAGAATAACGTGGATCACGTGTCGATATAATTTACATATAAAATAGATGTAAAATATCAATATCGTAATAATCTCTCTTTTGTCTCTCTTTACAGTTATTTATATTATAAATCGAATAAGTTATAAATACTGCCTTAGCATTTGTAAATATTTACTTGCAACTTTGGATACATAGATATTTACTTTAATTAACCCAATCATCATCATTAATAATCTTTTTGTAAAAAAATACAAATATATATTCGTCTTTATTAATTATAAGAGAAAATCAATGTTTCGTATTTATATAAATTGACAACGTAAAGTTAAAATTCTATCCCTGCATCCCTAGATCGACGCCCACATTTTTATTAGAAGATAAGCATGCATGTATCTTAAGTTATCGCTGCAGTCCGAACACATCCAAATCCAACCTTAACCAAGACTGCAACCTTATTTGAACTCCAATGTAGATACGCTGCTGTTACTACTGCGTAAGTGTAGACGACAAGCGCACCTCTCCTAGAATTGCTTCGCGGTAGATTATGAAGATGGTGGTGGTACATACACGTTCAGAAAGCGTAGTTATAACACATTTATTATAATCATTATTATAATTCAAGTTCAATACAATTACTCAATAAGACTAAACAATGCGATCGAAAGACCACGATATATAAAATGAACAAGTTATATAATATGAATACAGACCTATCGTTCCAGTAATACGATCAGATCGTTACACCCGCATGCTTCCACTTCACCACTACAAGCAATTATTGATTAAGTGCCTATAATTATATTGGGAATAGTTTGATTAAATAGTATTGATCAATTATTAACGATAATGTATATCACAAGCAAATTATTTTGTCTTTACAAACGTCATTACTATTAACATGTAAAACTTCTGTACACATATCCCTAGATTATGATTCCCTATATAATCCCATGGATATAAAAATCAAGGTACAAAGACACCTGTCCTTGTAGCTCAGGACCTTAATAATACTACGGTATCTCCTTTCGGCCGTATGTAGTGACTTAAAAACGGAGCTGTCCCAACAAGCGAACCAGAAAGGGCACCGAAGAGAGTGGCAATATGCGTCGTATGCAGCTGATGGTGCCAAGGGTGATGTGAGTTCCTGAGAACGAATCCCATAAAGAGTATCTTACTATAAGGATACCGGTGCGTTCCTCGGGAAACCTAGAGGGTGAAAATTCCACGTAATGCGATACCTTTTAAAGATTTTCCCTCCCCAATATAAAAATAAGTACATAGATTGACTACCCAAATCTGATGTACAAATTAACATTTCGATACTTAAACCTTAACGATTTAATTGATGGACCCCTACTCAAAGCAGATGATCGTCTCATTATCAACATGTCATATTCGCTAATTTAATTTTGGTAAATAAACCCATCCAATTTTGACCAAAAGCCTAATTTACATGTAAAATATGCAGACATTTCTTTACGTGTAAGTTGCTGTGCAATATTTCACATAATATATCTGTTAACTGTTCATGCATTATGCAAAGTTAAACAAAAAGTATAGAAATATTTTACCGCTTGAAAATGGCCTACATATCGCTCTACATTCTGTAACATCACTAAATGTAATAATAACAAGGTTGTCAGTATGAAAACAATCTGTAACGTAAATGATATTTGAATTATGTAGACGTAAACTTTCTAGGTACAAAACAATTCAGTTATTTACCCATGTTTACACAGGTACTCGATAATAATAATAATAAATATAAATACTTTAGAAATATATATATACATATATGGTGAATTAATAGCAATTCGTCTTAACATTTTACGTAACGTAATTTTTAAGTGTAAGTTATGTTTACTTCTCGTTACGTGAAAATACTATGGATAAAAACAAAGATGTATACAAATACAACCATCAATATTAAGATGTTTATGACCCGGTTATGGTGCCTACAGGTACGCGACGCTAGGAACTGGAGCATGTAAGGATGCGAACTGTACGTATGCACCAACTATACACACACTATATGCACGTTTTTACGTTAAAAGTGGAACAAATACGCATGCAGGCCACCTAATGTTAAGTGATCGCTGTAACTCGTCAACATTTACATACAACCTCAACAGAACTAAAGTCCTATTTAAGGTCGTAGAAAAATGCGCTGCTACTCCTGAGAACTAAGGTGATCCTGAATTTTTAATTTTTCCTGACAACCACACCTCTCCAGCCAATGTTGAATGATGTACTCAGGAGAGCGTCGATAGTATCTCCCTGCTTGAATCTTCTAACATTCTAAAAAATATTTAATTTTCGTAGTCGAACTGTCCCTATTCCACCATTGTCCATAAATCAGGATACCCTACTACCCCACCCTTAACCTTAGTATTCTATAAAAGTCATCGCATTATATAACAGTAAAAAAATGTCTCACCAATAGGAACAATTTCACCGTTTTCACGACTCCAGTAGCTGACTGGCTTTGGATACGCTTCAGTCTCGCACTCGAGGATAAGATCGGAGCCAAGCACAGCACCCACCAGTTGATTCCGTATTGTTATCACTGGTGGAACTGGCAACACAAGAAAACAAAAACAAAATTAAATAAAAAAAACAGTTATTAAAACAGGAATAACCAAATTATATGCATATTTTTGCAAAACCAAACCGCATATTTTTTATTAATCTATTTTCCAAAGTTCAACTTAAATAGTACATAAGTATTTTTCGGAAAATGCGAGTACAATTTATTGACATTGTAATTTTTGAAAGGGGTACATAAATAACTAATATTTTCGATATAAATAATTGCTACAGAAATTCGTACATTTTATCAAACGTGGTACCTACTTACGTAAAGGTTATGTATCACTTAAGCTATCATGTTTTATGGCAATCATGTTGCTAAATTTTATATAATATCAGATCATGAAAGTTCCAGACTTCCAAGAAGAACTACCAAAATACTTTGGTACACATATTATATTTCGTTCTAGATGATATTTTTTCGTAATAATTGTCAACAAATCAAAAACAACATCAAATGAAATGAGACGTATGAGAAATAAAATTAAAGATAAATATTACAAGGAGGAATGATATACTCAAATAACATGTAAAAGTCCTAAAGTAAGTAAAGCGGTAATTATTACACGTGTAAAGATACTTAGATAATTTTGTGATAAAGCATAGATACTCACATTCCACTGTAAGCATGATTCTTTTGCTGACAGTGGGTGGTACGCCATTAGAAGCGATGCACAAGTATGCTCCCGCATGCTGCCGGGTTACCCGGCTAATATTGAGAACGGGACCCTCGTATAATGTTACTGCAAGGAAACGAGATTATGAGAAGACTAAATAATAAAGCTTGCAAGATCTTACCCATTTCTGACGTAAAGCCTTTGTGTAAAAAATTGTGTTTCAGTAAAGAGGTAATCCCGGCTCACTCACAAGCAAACTGACTATATTAGTCCTCAGGATTGACAACACATCTGTGATCGACTATAATTGCTCAATATGAAGGATGTTACAGATGTCTTTGAGCGGCGGAGACCAGTAACCATCAGGAGAACTGCATGCTCATTTCCTACTTTCATTTATAATCGGGTTTGGAAAGGATGAATTCGTTGACTTTTTAATATACATATATACAATAAAAACAGCTAAATCAAGTGAAAAAGAAATAAGTTGTTTCTAATAAGTATCATTTTAGCAGCCAACAAGTAAGCACTAAACGGCGTGTAAGTGAAGTGCTGGTACCTTAGTGGTCAAACTGCCCACTTATTAGACATAGGAATAAATTAAGATAGAGAAGTAACCCTGTGTATAATATTATAAAATGATAATTATGTTGCAGGAAGTAGTTTCTATAACTAAAAGAAGCTATAGACTATTATAACTCGAGATAAAGTTTTGAAAACTCGAGTTCTTCTATCAGTTACAGTTGATTAAATTTCCACTACGAAAGTTTCACCTTTAGAATTTTCAAATAAAACCCTCCTTTGTGAATCATTTTAATTAGTCTAATAAAACTTGATATGTCTATCGATACTTATATAGTTTTTGAAATCAGATCAATGGTGATTTCCAAGTATTTTCCCAATTATTTCTGGTCCCAATTAAATATCATACTTCACATATTTCATTTGTTCAATAACAAAAAGTTATTATTTTTTTATTGAGTCGTTTTATGAATGTGAAATAATAAACCGCATGCATTCCATCTAATATTAGAGACCGCCGCCACCTATCAACATTGGTAATCAAATTTATATAAAAAGAAATTCTATAAATTAATAAAAACATGAATATTGAAAATGGCAAAAGTTTTCCGTTAACTGGAATAACCAATGCAAAGTTCAAAATGATCCAATCATTACTATGCCGACCCAGAAAACTTCCTTAATTATTTAACGGACTGTTTGTCACATTATGGTTTCAAATCGAAAGCATTTCGGTGACCAAAGGACCCGTACTTTTCAAACCTAATTTCCGATGATCGTACGGCTTCATCTTACCTTGTGCGCCGGCAACGGTAATAGCTTTTGAGTGTTCCCGCCGCCACGTGATCTGCGGATGTGGTGACCCGGTGGCGGCGCAGGTAAGGCTGACGGAGGCACCCTCGCGTACTGTCTGATCGGTGCTTGTTCCACGGTCTAAGATGTCCGGTGGTACTAATGAATGAAATAACTTTCTAGAGAACATTTATAGGTTCCTCCAGCTAAACTCTAGCTAAACATTATGTTATATAACTGGTTCGAAATATCGGCAATTAAAAATCAAAAATCGTTAATCGTGAGTACCCGTTATATAACATAATGTACGGATTCCGCGATAATATCAATTTAAATTCGTATACTCTAGCTAAATGCCTCAAAACCGTACTTTATAGTGATGTCATCATCATCATCATCGGGGACGTCCCAGCTTCTTCGGGCGGGGGAATACGGGCCTCGAGGTACACTCTCTTTGCCCGGGCCTGAACTCGGGGTTGCACCTCGGCTTAACTATAGTAGCCCTCGCCCACTGTTAAGTGGGGGGCTCGGGATAATCCCTCCGGCATGCTCAACTCCCGC
>DWON01000661.1:0-30421 GCA_018251015.1 Phocides pigmalion okeechobee
GTGGCGATGGTGCCGCCCCGGGCGAGCTCTAACGGCTCTACCACCTTTAGTATTACTATTTATTTAATAGATTTTTTATAAGACTGTATAACTGTTCATTTTGTAAGTTTTGTTCATTAATAGATTTTTTATTCTGTTTATCATCTTAATTTTAATGTTATCTTAGTTATTCCTCTCTCCAAATTCATTTATTTTGCTTCATGATACTTACCAATCATAATTATGGATTAGTTATTTGTGGAAACTTGCTGAAATATGCCCTATTTGAGTACTTATTTTGTGAATATAACATTGTTTTTTTGTTTCCCAAAAATATAAATAAATAAATAAGAAGAACATTTTTGCCTTGCATTTAAAGAATAACATTAAATTGTTTATAACACCCGCAGATACGTTTAAAACTTCGACCGCGGCGCTTATATATTATTATTATAGACCAGGTCTGTGTTGCGGGAGGCGGCACGAAGCGGGAGCTTATTTCTCTAGATTGAAGATGCGCCAACAATTAACTGAAATTATGTATTTTTAGCATCTGTATATCATACGAATACACAGACATATTGTCCGCGCTCAATATTGGAGCGCCGACGTAAACAGAACATTTATTCGTCCGATATCCATACAGATTTGTCTGATTACTGTGAGCCGCAAGCGCGTTGCGCCGCGCATTACACAGCAGTGTAATGCCGCAGGGAAAGTGTTAAAGCTATTACGAATATGCCAGTTGGTATGTTGAAATCTGATGAATTCAACACAAACATGTCAATTCACGGGGAACCCAGTTAAGTTACAAATATAATTATCGGTGCGTGATTGAAATCTGAAATATGTGGGATAAGAGAACACAAAAGAGGTATTAACGTTTTTCCGACTTTTCAATCGGCTTTGTTAATTCACTTCACATACTTTGCTCTGATAATTATAACATTTTAAACATTTTAGTCAAATGTTACAATTATCAGAGCAAACTTTACTAATAGTTCTCCTGATTTGCTTTTTGAGACAAGAGTAGCAGACGGGCATGCAAATCATCTGATGGTAAATAGTCGTAGTCCATATATATCCACGTACAACCACAAACACGACCGAAATCCTATCTGAGCTCGAACGTAGATGCGTTGCTACTCCTGACGACTAAGATGGTCGCCTCGCTTCAAAGTGTAGTCGGCAACCGCTCCTCACCAACCGAAACACAAGTAATGTTTTTCGGCGAGTTATAAGGGCGAAGGTGGTACCTCCCCGGTCGAACTATAGTTCTTCCACCTTTTAAAAAAAATAAGGTTTAACTTAATTCTTGCAAAACGTAACTTTCAATTTAACTTTTACTCATGGATATATTTCTTCACTGAAACATACCTACGCAAGAAACAACTTCCAATTGAGATGTTAGCCTCACGCAATAACTCTTCAAAGGGTCGATAACTTGCTGACTGGTGTCCCAGGATGCATCGTGGAGAGGTTGCCCATTTAACATCCCTAACTTCAGACACCCACCATAAGGTAATAAATAACATAACCTTATAATAAAACTCGTAGATAAAAAAAACCTAATAATTATTTAGGATGAGAGAATATGTACTTCAAACTTTCTCTTTTCTCAAAACATTTGACGTTGGACTCCCTTTGACTGAGAAGATTTATAATCTTATATTTTTTGTGATACTCATTGAAACTTGGTCCCATTTCCAAGAAAATGAAACTTGTCGATAGACTAATAAATAATTCATTGGAATTGTAAGATAAACATGACACAAAAAGCGATATATTTTCCAAATTGACAGCAGAAGTTTGTACGCAAACGTAAGTGAATGTTAAACTTTCAACCAACAATATTTGTATAAAAAATTACGTATTTATATACTTACTTACCTATACGTAATTTGTATCATTTTTTTGTTAAATAAAATAACATTTTCAAAGTTTGTGAAGGCCACGTTTATTTTTAGCATAAAGCAGTTCTAGAGTTTCATCCATATTGAAATATATAAAGTTTTCATTCCGTAGACAGACACATAAACTTGATATATTTCGTGTTTTCAACTTCCAAATATATGAATCAATCCCTAGCGACTAAAGAAATGCGGGACGCGTACTACACCGGGCTGCTTCAGTGCTAGTAATGCTGCCATTTCCAGACACCGCTAATGTCTTTATTTTATTTACTGACATATGCTGACGTCGTTAAAAACCATTTATGTTCAGCCGGCGTAGTTCCCACTTGTATTACGTTTGTTGATTCATTATTTATGTACCGTATATCCATACATATATTTGATTTTATGTCGTCATTCAATAATGCCACAAGTTTCTGACTTTAGGGCATATCTACAATCAATAAATCTGTGACTCCATGCAAATAATTGAAATTTCGAAGACATTGTCAACCGTCATTTGTTCGTGAGGAGTTTATCGCTGAGAAACAACAATAAAAGAAAGTTTCTATTTGCTCGGAGATCCGTTCTGATCCTCTCGATACGTGATCTAATCAAGAGAGGGTCCCTTGAATGTAGTTAATTAGGCAAATACAAAGTTTCGAACACTCCTCGGCCTGAACCCGCCGGCTATAAATTTGTTTGTTTCCGAATACTGTAAATTTCAGTCAATTATTGAAAGAGACTTCTTCGATTTGTCTTGACAATAGTTCGTAATTACGCAATGAAACTTCGTGGCTGACATGGAAATCGATTATATCGAACATAAGAGGTCTATAATTATACGGAATAAAATTATCTGATTAAAAGTTAAACTTTCTGACTTTCCTATTTTGAACGTATAATCGATAGTAAGAAATATTTAGAACTTACTATACTCACTAACAGTTATATTTTAGGAAATATTACTCCTTGTATTACGTAATATTTGTAGCGTCTGATGACCTGACATAATAAAATATATTTTGTCCACCAAATATTTTATTTATAATCTTATGAATAAAAATAATCAATGGATTAAAAATGTTTAAGTCGTTACTAATGTACGTATTACATATATAATTGCCGAACAGCGAAACAGATGCATAGACAGACGGACATACAGAAATACAGACACACTGAAAAACGGAAAGATGGACAGGTGGAAAGACGGGCAAACAGACAGACAAACGGACAAACAGATAGTTAAAAATGGTAAAACATGTTAACCATTGCGCTACGTAAATTTAAAAATAATATATCACATAGAGCTACAATGCAGTAACAGAACATGTTTCCAGCTTTATTCGTTTTCGGTAGAAAAGGTCCCTTAGTATGACAAATAAACGTTTATAGCACAAAGCTTTCCCGTGTCCACTTTAAAATTGTAGTGAGTAAGCTCGTTTCAGGTTCACTTTGTGTTGAACGCATCTTCATTTGTCCGTAAATAATAGTTTTAGATCTTTTTTCTAAAGTAAAATTCAGGTATGTATTTATTTCGTGTTTTACCTCTTTTACATAACAAATCAATTTTCTTGTAATCAATCTTCAGACGAAAAATTAAACTTTTAAAAATGACTATTAGTTTATCGAATAGATTGGTTAATCAAATATTAGCGGGAAGAAAAATGGGTTTTTCAAAAAATCCACAAAATTCACAAAATTATCTTTAAATATGGAATCCATACCTACTAGCAGTTTAGATTATGACTTGTATAGTTTCTTTCAAAGAGGAGACTGCTACCCAACAGTGGCACAGTTTATGATGATGTAACAAAAAGGGAACGTGGATGTAGAGATAATATAACCGCAAGATAATAGAACATAAACACAACAGCGGATTGTAAAGCTAATAACCGATAGTTAAACAGTAATAAATTAGTCTGCAAGCAGTGCAACGTGATAGTACCATCGCCTTAATCAGACTCGATTATATGCGCAGACAGGTCGCTAAACAAATTTAATCATACTACTAATTATTAAAGTGTGAATTACAAAGTGCAGTGTGGGTACCTTCTAGTACTAAATATATTAAATTTAGTTTGGAAGACATGGTCGCTCAGTTTTAAAATATATTCATAGTGCAGACAGATATTTGGCTTTGTCTAGCGTAGTTCTGCAAACGTGAGAGACATTCGTAGTACCTATTGTATTAAGTCAGCACACTGTTGAAATAAAGCACGAGACACGACCGTTTTTTAAATCAGCTACTGTAATAAACACGATACTGTAGTTGAAAATGTGGTCAGTGTATTTTAATGCGTATTATCTATTAACGCATCTTAAGGTTAACACTGGGCAGAGAGGCATGGCGATCTCATCTCCCGTCAAACCTACGCTCTACCAGTTTCCACTGTTTTAATATATACTTTTATGTTTAAATTAATTTAATTTATTAAGATTGAATTTTTGTGTTTTAATTCTTATTTAAATATTATTTTTTACATCCATTTACACTATTTAAATATTTGGAATAAAGTAAAACGATCCCCGTTTAACGTTTTGTAACAAGAAAAGAACGAATGCAATGAAGTAATTTAATGAAAAAGTGTGCGCTGCATTTCCATCTCAAAAGTTAAATTGGCAAGAAGCCGATGACGCGAACTACTTCTATATCGCAGCAACGAAGCCGCAAGCGTATAATTTCAATAATTGTGTCTTACCAGTACCAATTTTATATGGCTTCGTATAGTACTCTTACCTATATTGTTATAGTTATTAAAGTGAAATAAAGTAATATTATTTTTAATTACATTTAAAGACTTTCACTCACCATTTTTATAGTCACACTCATTCACCGTGAGACATAGTGGTTATGGACACACACAAAAATAAGTACACAAACACCGAGTATAAGAGAAATTTAAATTTATCGCGAAGATAGCCGCCCTGCTAAAGATCGGGCCCGGAACCCTTAACGTGGCAAAGTGGTGTAACGACAAAGACATTTGGCCAGTCTGGTCGTTAAAGTGATTTAAGACCAGTTTCAAGAATGACGTAATTCTGTTATTATATACGAAGTCATTATATTTGTATTGAGTTATAACTGCAAATTCACAATGTTAAATATTTATCGACTCCAAGTATAACATAGAATTGAAGGAGAAACCATTGCATCGTAAAAGAAATCGCTACACTATGTCTACGCCGTAGCTACGTAGCCGCCCCTAGTTATTTTCAATAATCCACTCATGAATGCACTGAAACGTGGAGCGCTTTTATTATTTGAAGAATAGTATCACATTTTGAAATAGACGATCATTAAAATATAAAATGAATTCCTGTTACCATATTAATTCATAGTTTAAAAATACTAGGCAGAATTTAATTCATCCGAAATGAGAATAATGTCTATTGTTACACAAAGGTTATTTTAAATTGTCGTAAATACTTTAAGGAATTTATACAGTTGACAGTACTAACTTCACTTTTAGATATAAATTCATATTGTCAAAAGTTTATATGAGTTTGAATTTTATCTAGCACTACGATAAAATTAAATGAGCCGCACACATATTTCAAAGATAATAAAATTCTTGAGATTCGATGCAATAGTATTGTTGGATATCAATATACGTATGAAGCAGGCAGTAGATAATCCCTCCATGATGTACTTCAAATAAGACTCTTGTTCTATATACAATTTTCAAAGTGACAGAACCACAGTTTGTCTGGGAAGGTATCATCGCTGCAGTCATAATCATGAACCAGTTCTTGCATCTCGCTATACTTACATACATGACGACCATCTCTCTCCTCAAGAGCAGTAACGAATGAAGCCCGATGTCAGTCATTTTGAAGGGCTGCAGAGACCAGTTAACATAAGTTGGCTTGCACGTTCGATTGCTACATTAACTTCTTCGATTTCCAACATAACAAAAACATGAAGATACTTATGATGATGAGATTTATTTAGTAACTTTATTTAATATACATATACTTAAAACACAATTATAATACGAGTATATTCAGTATATAATTATGTAAAGGTCTCTATACAACAGAAATATTCTTTTTTTAACCTACTAACCATCCTTACCATCGATCGCCATGAATTTTGACTGACAAACCGCATGTCCTCACCATCACTACCCATGTATAACTTAAGAAAAATATATTCACTAACACAAAAATTAGATTTACTCAGACAAAAAACATAAAGCCAAGTACAGTCTTAAAACCGTCACATTAAATGGTAGCCACAAGTTGCTCACATAAAAGAAAAAGCAGGTTGTTTTATAGATACATCTCTGTAACAAACATTGAGTTAACTGAAAAAGATACGCTTTTACTTCATTACATCGTTTATGAACCCACCTTTAATATGACTACATAAGTGAGGTACAACTTTATGTGTACCTTGCACCTCTGCAAACGTACGTTAAATAAAATTATATTGACTTAAGTGTCGCGTACATAACGATACACAGATACTCAGTAACGAACGTTGAGTTTTATGACCGAAAGAGATACATCGCTAGTTCATTACCTTTATGAACCCAGGTTTAATGTAAGTCCATAAGTATGGTACAACTATGGGTATACCCGGCACCTCTGCAACGTACATTGAATAAAATTGTATTGACATTTGGTCACGTGGTGATTGAAAGGTGATAGAGCTACGGCCATCCTCATAACCCACCGTAAAACAACATGTTCTTCGTGTATAGTGTTCTGGTTGGGAAGGTGTGGTTGCCAAATACACATTACTGGAGGCAACCATATAGTCCTCAAGAGTAGGAGCGCATCCGCGTCCATCCTTAAATAGAACTTCTGTTCCATTTGAGATTGGACGAGGTTGTCCATGGGCTGCAGTGACCACTTAACTTCAGGTGGCCTGCTTGCCCGTTTCTTACTCTTTCATAATAAAAGAAAACGTACATAGCGAAATTCAGATTAAAAACTACCTACTTGTATAACAACAAAAACCTTCCAAGTGTATTTTGTCGTGCACAGTAAAGGGTTCTATAATCGTACAAAAAATGTAACAGGAAATGTTTTGCATGTCGATGTATTTATTAAGTTTGTCATTTTCTGTTATTTAAACCAATTTTCGTTTAAAATGCTTATCTAGTTTACGTATATACTATATAAACATGCATTATCGTTCTTATATTATATTTTTTTAGGATTTTCTCCCACAAATACAACATTTTTGACTGTACCATCAATTTTAAACCTCAATATTATTTTTGGGAAAATATCAAATAATTTCCAATATATTTCATATATTTGTAAGAAGTGTCCGCCTACGATATATGTTTTTTTATTAAATATTACTACATCTTTGTATAGCAAATTTTAATAGACATGGATTCTCCGAATTTGTTATAATAAAAATCTTGGAATAAAATAGTGGTGACATATAAAAATACTATCGTTTCTATATAACAAACTTATAAGGGTTCTCTTTTAGCTATTTTGGTTACGAATCCTAAAAAATCAAACTCCTTTGTGGCGTAAGGGAAACAAAAAGTTCCTCCAACTTGTAACAAAAATCAAGCGAATTGCTGCTAGAATTTTCAATGTGAATTAATAGGCACGAGAAGAAATATCCATCCAAACAGACGGGCGTTCCTATCTATATTTTTCTTTGCCCTTTGTCTTCAGTGAAAATTGTTAACGACAAAAGTCGACTGCGCCAAATTATAGGTGGAAGGAAATTTGAACTCCTTTCAAAGAATAAATATTGTCTATTCAAATTCTAATTTGTGGGAATTCATTTGTGACAATTAAGGCGTGTTTGATCAGCGCTCGGCACTGAGATATCTAATATTCGACCGAGGCCGGGTATTTAAACAGGGTTATTCGTCAAGTTTGTCTTGCGACCAGAATAGCTCATATCATAACCGGCTTAAATCTTGAAAGACGCTCAAACTCGCCCTTAGTAACCGAGGCAAGTTATGCCGCAATCTCAATGCAATAAACATTGAGCTAGACGGCACGCGGCACGTGCCAACGACGACTTGCCTTTCTATGCCCGTGCACTCACAGATATAGAGTTAAAGGAATGGACTTCCTTTTATTGCGCCATAAAATTTGATTATAACTTTTAAACTAATAACTCTTGTTTGAATTATATCCTTTTTATAAGTTGCCTGCCTCAGAAAAATGATGGAAGACTACCCGGCAAAATAACTGCGGTTACATTGCAAAACTAAAATAAGGGTTCACAAAAATGCTGCTTAATTGTTTGAAATAACCTAAAATCACTGATCAATGTCTCAAATGTTTTAACATAATTATTGGGGCATACATGTTCTAAAGATTGATAAATAATGATTCCGACGAACTATTTCATACCTCTAAATACAGTTACTTAATGAAACAGAAAATAAGCAATATTTATACAATAAGCAAAATAACAACCGAGAAAGCTATACACCTGCGTATTAATTAGTGAATAAAACTCCTTAACCTTAAACAGAACGGAAGTCCTATATGAAGTCGCATTAAATGCGTCGCTACTCTTGAGAACTAGGACAGTCGCCTCGCTTCGACCATAGCCAACAAACGTAGCACAACACTATCCTACCGAAACACAAATGTTATTTAACGGTGAATTATGAGAGTGTCAGTAATCCAATCTAGTATTTTTTATTGATGTATTTACGTCGCCGAAGCTCTTTTCAGTTGAAACTTACATTTGATTTTTTTTGAAATAACCGCGCTCAGTTTTCAAGAATCATATACGGATACGCCTTCTAGTCAAACGATATGTCAATGGATGCAATATCGGAGAGGCTTCTATTCCATGTACAGGCCTCGACGGCAACAAGGCGGTGTGACGTATTATGTTGGGCGACATCGAGCTACAATATGCTGCAAATATGCAAAATGTGCAGGTGTAGAGAATATTTTACAAATAACTCCATATCTCCACTAAGTGACATACATTTCAGCCAAGGATATAATTGTGTTTCTGAACTTACTTTACACATTGGTCTTTTGAGAATATACTAAATATCATTTTTAATTAGGACAATATTAGTTTATCCATTAACAGCTATAACATGTAACAACTTAGGAACAAACAACAACAATATACAATAAATATACAAAAACAATATACAATATGGCTTACGTATTGCTTTAGTTTCGAATGAAATGATATAAATAAAAGAGATAATTTACTCAAAATGATTCCATCATTTTCTATATTTATACACATACACACAGAATTTGAACCTATAAAAAGTGCGGTAAACGGATGTCATTATTTAAAATTACAGCGTAATAATAAATGAAAGATTTACCTTTAGTTTTATGAAAGTCTTGAAGCAGATATTTTTAACCTTACTTATAAATAAAATAATGAGGTGATAAGTCCCTGAAAAAACAGAATTATGTTACTGGATAATTTTGACCCCTGAAAAGGAAATATAAATGTTCCCGCATATAAATCCCAAAGCATAATGAATATCAAATTATCTCTTTAATCAGTTAAAAAATACGGATCCCTTAAGGAATTAACTAGGGGTTGCGAAGTATCGATATTTACAAAATACGCCGGATAGAAAACATCTCAGTATCCATGTTCCGGGACTAGGAAAATTTTGTAAAAATTTAAAGAATTAGTTCGATAAAATAAAGATTGGGAGAAATGTAGTTCAACCGGGAAAGTACCACCACCTCCCTCATAATCCGCCGTAAAGCATTACTTGTGTTTCGGTTGGAGAGGTACGGTTGTAGGCTACACTTTGAAGCGAGGTGACCGTCTTAGTCCTCGGAAGTAGCATCGTATCTACGTTCAAGCTCAGATACGATTTCAGTGTTTTTGAGGTTGGACGTCTATGGTCAGCGACTGCTTAAAATTAGGTGGTCTGCATGCTCGTTTGCTACTCTTCTGACAAAAAAAAAATATTTCATGATCAAAGACAGAATTAATGCAAATAAAAAATTTAGTAATACATCATATTTTTCATAATCACATTTATTTTCCCTGTAATACAATTTTTTGACTAACATCTACATGATTAATACATTATAATATAATATCATTATATTATATTTCTCGATTCTGAATCCCTGGAATACAAAAAATAGGATTCGGATAAAATCCCAAGATTTAGAGAAGCGAAACGTTCCAAAACCCAAACCCTAGTAACGACCCTTCTTCCTGAAAAGAAACAATTTCTTGGTTCAGCTTCGCATTTTCCATTTCAGTATGCCTCTATAATCACAGAATACATGTAGAATAGAAATGACATGTAAACTTAAAATGCCATAAATCGTGTGAAGATTTTGTAAAACAGCTTGATTCGTATTCGTATTAATTAAAATTAATATTAATCTTTGTATTAAACTTAATTCGAGAATTAATAGAACTTTATTTCAACCGTTCAGGTTCCTTCAACAGGATGGTATCACCGTAGCTCTCACCAAATGCCGAAATAAGATGCTAAGCTATACTGAAATGTGGTTAATAACTACAGTTTGGCTTGTTAGCGAATCAAAAACTTTTGTCCTAGGGAGTGTCAACGAAATATACTACTTTAGATACGCTTCGAGTCTTGCTGAAGGTAAGACGTAGATCCTTACGTTGCAGTGATCACTTAACAATCAGATAGTCTGTCCATTCGTTCGGTGATATTGTAACATAAAAAGACCGCAGTTAAAAATGATCCACACTGTACTTACATCTACTTATACTATGTATGGAAGTTCTACTTTGTCTGTGTTCTGTGTCTATAACTAATAAAGGCGCTAAGGAGGCACAATCCGTCTGATGAAAGATATTTGCATACCGTTAATGGCCGACAGGCTAAAAGTCTTATAAGAATTCCGTCTTAATAATAATGAATTAATGTGTTGAAGGAAAAATAAATAAAATACGGTTTAAGTGTATTTTTTTTTGTGAGACATGACTTATTCAGTCAGGCAATTTCAAGACTTTGAAAGTATACATAATATTAAAAAAGAATAAAATCTTTTTCCATTTGTAGTAAAAACGTATAAAGTCAATTTATTTCAAAATATTTTTATATGAATCATATGAATTGAAATAATAATTTAAAAACTCGGTAAACCTTTTTTAACCCAGACATTTAAATTTAAGTGGTTACACTTATACTTCAAAATCTGATTTCTTTATTTAGTTTTTCAATTTGCTTAGTTACATTTAGTAAATGAATTGCCTCTTAGCATGAAAAAATTCTGGTATGTAATATAGGTATACCTGTAGCAATCTAACTATAATATATTTCAAATTACAATAGTTGGAATATTAATTCTTAAAACTAACTGCCCTCATAACCCTACGTAAATCATTAGTTGTGTTTCGGTTGAAGAGGTGCAGTTGCCGGCTACACATTCAAGCGAAGCGACCATTTTACTCCTCAAGACTAGCAACGCATTTATTTCTATTGTACATGGATGACTACGGGCTGCGACTACTTACTATCAGATGGTTTGCATCCTTGTTTGCTACTCTTCACACATAACAAAACTAAATTTAAGCTAAATTATTTGTTAACAAAAATATGCGTTAATTGAGGTATGATATTATTCATATACGTATAAACGAAAACAAAGGACATTTAATTAACAAACATTATTAAGCTCTGTTGTAAAGTAATGAGAATAAAATTTAAATGAAGAAATAAATCTCAATGGATTTTCACCGCAGTGTTTGCGTTCATATTCAAATAACTCCCCATTACGGTCAATAAATAACTTGTTTAAATTTTCATTAGCGTTCCATTCATATTTATGTCCTCGTTTGTAAATTTATGTCATTTAAGTTTTTCCAGTTCATTATATGGATCCTATATTTCAGTTGCATATGTATAATAGCTATATTTAAATATGTCGAAGGTTCATTCGATACTCTAAAATATTTAGTCTGTTTAGTCCGTTTCAATAAAAATAGGACTGAGCAATCTTTCATCGAATAAGCGTTCGATACTCTCAGAGTTTTAGTCTGTTTACTCAATAAATTAGGTTCAGTAGTTTTCCATCCAAAGATATTTCATGATAATTAACATACAAGTAGAAATAATTTTCGATACACCTAAAAGTGAAAGGTAACTGATAGACCCCAAAATCAATGCACTGCCGAAACCGATTAACCATGAATTCAAATAATAAGCATATAGATTCTTTAAATAGCGCACGTAACCACAGATAAATTTTGGAATTCTGAAAAATCAACCCTCGGGGGATAGAGATTACAATTTGTATGACTTTTTGATTCCCGTTATAAATTTACGTCATGTAAGGTAAAACAGACCTGGATTATTTATTGGAATGTATTGTAATATCAACTTTGACCTGAGCAAAACCTTGGACAAAAGCTAGCCTAATATAATTCTTATAAGTATAATGAGCCCGACATACAAAATGTTGATAAAAAACACTCAGTACATCGTGGCGGTGCTTTAACACTCGTTAAACTATATGTAATAAATCATCCCCGTCTCCTTAAACTACAAGGTCGAGTCTTGACAGTTGAATAATTTCTATTACATTAAGTATTAGCCTATTTTGTGACTTTTGATGGAAATGTATGTGGAAAACCTTTTCAATACAATATATCGAATTATTACATACATTATGTTTGTTTATCTCTTGTATGTACAATTACTCAAACACACATGAAGCAGTCAGAGAAAAAAGTCAGAAGAACATCTAGAAAAGAAATAGAACAAGTGTATCTGTTAAATGAAATGGCTAAAGTAACACAAAACTTCATATACGTTGTAAACCTTCATATATATATGTAATACGTTGATATGGTTCTCGTTAAGTATTAAGATTGGTTACATTGTTTCTAAGTATACCCGGAACAACACTTCACTAACCGAAAGAAAAATAATTAGGATTAGGAGAGTGCCAGTAGAATCTCCTTGTACGAAGTATACATATCCACTACATTATATTATGTATGACTGCAATGTCGCTACAGTCACTTACGTCGTACTAATTGACTGAAGTACTAACGACGAACAACACTTCACTAACCGAAAGAAAAGAAATTAGGATTAGCAGAGAGCCAGTAGAATTTCCTTGTACGAAGTATAGTTCCACTACATTATATTATGTATAATTGCAATGCCCCCACAGTCACTTATCTACGTCGTACTAATTGACTGAAGTACTAACTAGTTAATAGTATTTTGGATATACAGACACACTTTGTGAACTATTTACTACTATATATAGATACGTAATCGCATTTTGGTGCCACTCAAGCTATTTAAGGCGGCTAATAGTGCCTTTGCGTGGTCATAACTTTATAATTAAATTCATGACCCAAGGTTACTTCAAAACTTTGAGTCGCGTTAGAAAATTCAATTACATCGCAATTTATAATTTTACTAAGTACAAGAATTTTCATTTAAAGGGTAAGTAAGTACATGTACTTGATTAGGTTAAACCTATGTTAAAATATGTTATGTAGGTAGATGGCATAGGCAATTCGATATTATAAATTTGAATCTAATTCTTGAAAAACAGAAATTATTCCAAAGCCTTGTATACATTACAAATAAAAATAAAATTGAAAAAGTCATTACAATAGTGTTTTGTGTCTGATAAACCACCATAAGACCACCTCAAGAATTTGAAAGGTGGTAGAGCCGTTAGAGCTCGTCCGGGGCGGTACTACCGCCACCCTCATAACACGCCGTAAAGCAACATGTTCTTCATGTATTGTGTTTCGGTTGGAGAGGTAGGATTTCCGGATACACATTATTGAAGGCGACCATCTTAGTCCTCAAGAGTAGGAACGCATCCGCGTCCATCCTTAAATAGAACTTCTGTTCTATTTGAGATTGGACGTGGTTGTCCATGGGCTGCAGTGACCACTTAACACCAAGTGGGCTGCATGCTTGTTTCTTACTCTTTCGCAATAAAAAAAAACAACGCATCATCAAAACTTTAGACAGAACCTCAATCATGTTAGAGTTATAAATTTGATGTATAGGTTACAGCGAGTACATAATATCAGGCGACCTGCACGCTTAATGTAATGAATGCACGTAATGACCATCGGCCACTCTAGAAATAGGCCTGCGGATGGTGGATTAGGGGCAGACTGTCTGATCTGTAACAAACCCGAAAGGGTGGCGTGTAGTGTTCCAGGCGCGCTTCTGGTAGAAAAAACACCGTCGCTGGGGACCACCAAGGCGTAATTGCGAGACGATGTCTGCCGGGGTTACTGCTGCTTAAGGACTAAGCAGTAACAGGGTGTGGAAAAAGCGGCCTGCACGCTTGTTAGCTAATTTTCTAACATATAAACCCTTTAGGGCTTCAATGCATTAAAGGTATTCCATAGAGGTATAGGTATTATACTCTATAACCCAATTTACAATCAATCACGTACTCTTTCTCTTAACAATAATGTCTACGAAACCAATTTTAATAAAACTTGGTAACTTAATAAACAAAATGAATCGGTCTGAGATGATACGAAAACTGGAAAGATAAATTTATCCCTTTCTTGTTACTCGGGAGAAAGCGTTATCTCGTACTAATTTTCCCATCTTGATTTCACAAATTTTATTCCTTCTTGGAGAGCAAACCGTCTTATTCTGCCTTTCGACTCACAATTAATATAATTAAGAACCAAGTTGGTCGACCGTTCGCTCGTAGGGCTTAATATCAAATTCTCTTTATTGACTGAAACCTTAGTGAACGCTTCCTAACGTAGACTACTAAGAAGGACTGTAGACTTGATTTAATTTAATTTCATATCTGTTTCTTGCACAACATTGCTAACAAGAGTAATAGCAAAGATTTAGTGGCGAAACGAAAAACAGATTCGTAGCCAAAAGAGAATACACTCTGTGCTAGGAATTAATTTTAAACTTAGAATTAATTTTAAACTTATTACTCTAATAGATATATGTTTATAATTGTTTGCATACGTATATGTATATGTATATGTGTGTGTTGTATGTGTGTAGACTGATACAAAATCGTCAAGGAAATACTGATTTTCTTATGGTGGAAAAAGTAGGACGATACTTTAATATGACTGCACATTTTTATAAAATAATAATAATAATAGTAATATAATCTTTTTATATTCGTTAGTATTTATACAGTGCAAGAAATATACTCGTATTTAAGAAACATTGTATTTATTATTTACTTTGTAGATTACAAACGCAGTCCAATATTTCGTTAAAAAAGATTTTTACATTTCTTACGAAACTTAAATAACTCTGAAGTTGTACACTGTTCTACATTGTTAGTTTATGTGTATGACTAAATGGTGGCACTCTCATAGAGCTACTTAAGGACTCTGTACTTACACGAGTATCTCACGGAGATGGTATCTTCGTAGAGTAAACACGAAAATGAAATTTGAACAAGAAAGGATATTTGTAAAAACAGCGCGGTATTTTCTTTACAAATGAGCTCTCTTTGCCTTTTATACGTGAGCATTGACCCCAATTCTTTATGTGCCATTCGACCAATATTCAGTAAAATTATTCGTAATTTCAAATTTAAAATATTTCCTCCCAGTCTCTATAAATCATGTGTTAAAACATTTTGTTAGTATTAGGTATTACATATAATAATAAAAGTAGTAAGTATTACACATAATGTTTACATAAACTCGTTCCACTTTTATAGTAATATAATATTTATAAACTGTTCATAGCTACCATCAAATTCTGTATTTCTTATCTGTACTTATGTTTAGTCAATCAAATGTAATGTAGTCAATAAGTCCTTCCTTGAGGAACAATATGGAAATATAATGTTAACAAATAATTGGTAACCTTTGTTGCTGTAAAGAAGTAAAGTAAATATAAAAGAAGCGCAAATTAGATATGTATAGTAGATAAGTAAATAAATACTTTTCAATACGCAATTATTAAAAAAATCAGAGGTACGTGCCAGGGATACAAATTCCAGACCTCCCTCCCCGGCTCTTTTAGCTTTAAAATTAAAGTACAAATCAAAATAATTAACAAATAAAAAAATGAAAGTAAAAAAATCTCATCAATATATCAATGTTCTTGTTCGAAAATCCAAAAAATGATTAAAAGAAAAGTTATTTTGTGCTTTTTTTGCCCTTAGCTAGTCTTGGGCGGCTCTATATCGTGTCCCTAGCTACTACCATGTTTACCTAATAATCAATAGTAGTAACTAACGACAAATGTAGTGAGAATATCGATCGGTTTGTTATCGCGTTATTTATAGTCCGTTTCAAACAAATACAGTACAAACGTAGCCTATAAATTATCGTTCTACTCGCTAATGCAGCTGTCACCGATTGTTACTGAGCGAGCCGAATACATTTTCATACTTCGCATATAAAATGACCAAGTAACAAGCGACGAGAAAGAAATGGAATATTCCACAGAACAAACAATGATTATTCTACTGTAAACCTAATGAATATTGTAACGACGCTAACGTTGTTATTAGTCTTTGGTATTCCGAATGGGAAATGGTATTAATATTTTTCAAGAATAATAGACCCTTTTTAGATAATTTAACGTTATTTTTATAAATCAAAAGTTGGTCTATTTGAAATTACATTTCATAACATTGTTACACACATATTAGTTTTGTGTTCTTAGATCTAAATCCAAATAGAATTTTTTAAAACAAAAATTAGTTATGATTCATTTAAAAAAGCGTAAAAATCAGCTAAGCGAGGCGGACTTTCTCATTGAGAATTTCCTACCAGTAAATTAAGTACGATAATGGATTTTTAACATTTAAGTACTCTCGTAGTCTTATTATTCTTTAATGAATTTTTAATCTGTTCCTAACACGTATTGTTAATATTAACTCAACTCATACTTGCTTCGCTTATTTTACTGTGTCGTCGTTTAAAAAGAACTATTTCAAGCAATCAATTAAGTTTGAAAAAGACAAGGACAGGACAGTTAATAAAATGTTTCTTTAATTTTCTTCCTGTTATTAATCCTCTTATAAGTTCATTTTAGGCTACCGCCCTTACCTAACTTATAACATCAGTATTCCTAATATCGTTTACACTATTTACCACTTAATGCTTCACAAACTCGCGCGCAATTTAAAGCTCATTTATAGGTCAAGTATTTCTCTCATCACTTACGCCAGCTTAGCCGTTCGAGCGAACTCTACTCCTTAAAGCTTCCATAATTGGGGAGCATTCTGATCACGTATCAAGAGCCGTGTCGCTCGCAGACACAGTCCGATAAAGCGAACTTCGTGAGTTGATTCATATTCCGAAAGAAGTTACCTCTTTAAATAAATACGACAGATGTTTTGTAAACTTCATCAAAAGCCCGATATTTTCTAAAATATACGAGTATGCCTTGGTCTCATACGCGATCTGAATACATAACATTTTTTTTTCTCTTTTTTTAAATAAATTTCTATAATTTTATCACACGTATTTATGTAACTGGATGATTCAACAAATAATGAAAATAAAATATCTAGTGCAATTTTTTCTATGTGTGGTCCTGTGCTTCTTAGAGTACGTTAAGTAATAGATCCCGGATTTTATCAATGGATAGAAATAATTAGCAAGTTTCTGACATCGCTGGGGTCAATTTGAAAGCATTCGAAAGACGAATTGGCTCGATACATGTAAATCCACCAATAAACATTGAAGCTCTGTTTGGTACATGTTCAAAGCATCTCCCACATTTTTTTATTTTGAAAGAGTAAGAAACGGGCATGCAAGCCACGACTTGTAGCCTACAGTTGGACATTAAAAATTTAGCAACCATTCAAGTGAAACTTAATTACTATGAGATTTGATTAATATTAAATGTTTTTATATGTTTTCAATTCTAAAAAGCCACGTTTATTTAAATGTAAACTTTAATAATGTACACATGTATTATTTTGTTTTCATAATAAACTTAATTCAACAGCAAAACCAACAACAGTATTACCTCTTCTTCCTGGAGCTGGTTCCAGACGTCGTGAGCGGCATCAACCACTTAAAATCAGAGCATGCAGCCACTCGATTGTTATTACGTAAAAATGCAAAAATTCAAGGCAACCAACTTTTTCATTATTATCATCGTTTTTACTCGTATAAAAATAGGGTAAAAATCTAGGTTACACGTGTTGCCCGCGCACAGATGTGTATTTAGTCTAGCACTCTAGTAATAAAATGTGCTACTATATATGTAGCTACATAATCTTTCGTATTCAAACTCGTACTAGTGCATATCTGTTTGAATCAACAAAAATATTTGACGCTAAATGTAAATTCAAAATACGAGTATAAATTTAACTGTTTACAATAACCAAACAAATTTACATAATTTTTCAAAGTTTGATTATGAGTTAAGAATTGATAATTATACCCGACAGCTCGGTGTTATTTATATTGAACTCTCACCATTTTGTCAAAGGTTCAAATCCCATTAAAGAGACATACCATACAGGCCTCTCCTTATACACTTACATGTCACAATAAATAAATGATAGTATTATAACTTTTACCTCACATGCCTTCTAGAGCGTTTGCAATCGAAGCAAGACTAAAGTATTAATTTCTAATTTTTGATAAGTTTTTTCCTAAAATATATTATATTATTTTATAAACGTCAAGTATTATAGCCTACAACTTTCCTAAACTTTTTTTGTTGTTCGAAATAAATAGAGCACTAGACATGCTCTAAGACCAGAAAAAAATGGTCTCCATTTACTCAGTCACTTCTCTATTTCCGACGCCGTTACGTATTATATTTTATTTAGCTCAAATGTTCCAATGACAGAGCACAAATAAAATCCGTCCGCTACAAATGATTGAACAGGGTCGTCCGGGCCCGCGTCGTTGATCCCGGGAGACAGATGCGTTTCACTTACTGTTGGATTGACTTGCGCTTATCATTTCCTTATCTGTGACATCCTAGTGATGGCCGCTTTTCTAATTACTTGTTCTACTTCAACCACAAAATCGATGTAGATCGATTTGCAATAAACAATCTGTTCTTTTTCACAAATATCGTTTTTTTACAATTGATCTGCAAAAACAAGCAGTCCATCTGCTTTTAAAAAGTTAACGCCATTCATTGCCATCCACGTCATTAATTTGCAAAAATTCGAAGTCAAGATTCTGTTACTACGGCTGTAATGGCCACTTAGACCCGTAGTTAGTTTGACACTTTGAAATGAAAGTATAGAATTTAAATGAAATATGCTACCACCGCTTTGAAAATTTTATTGATTATATGCTGATAAATTTATTGTTTCAGAAGAAATCGACGTCCTTTCTATCTGACAGATAACAATTTATGATTTATTTCGTAAACAAGCTTTATCGCGCAATTCACGTACAAGAAAGCAATATGTATGACATAATAGTTATTATGCTATATTATTATAATAATTAATTGAGGGCAACCATCTTTTGTCGGTTCTGATGATATATTCAATATGTTACGAAGCAGAAATACGAAGGCAGGATATCATTACTAATTAATGGGAAAGAAATTGTTATTACGGTCCAAAATAGACGGTCCTTGAGTCCAATAACATTAGCGAATGTTATTCATTACAAATAACCTGAAAATGATCGTGTATTTGTAACTTACGGAGATAACCTCACATTAAAGTTTTGTAAAAACGTAAGTGGGGACTGTAGCCGCGAAGGGACAATTTAAGGGTTTAGATGTGAAAGTGAAAACTTAACTATTCTATTTCATGTTATCACGGCTGCGAAAGATATCTTGAATAATCTAAAAAATTCCTTAGACCAGAACTTTCCTTAGACCAGAAGTGGGTTTTATAATCTTTATATATACAAAACAACATATAATACATACAAAAAGTGCTCCTAACGCTTTATTATTATACAATCAGTACAAAATACCGTTCCTACAGCCGTCGGGTACTACATACTGATCTCCTGTGATTGGATCACGACTTGGCGCTGATCCTCCGATCTGCACGTAATTGTTGCAACCAATATTGGAGCGTGCACTGTAATCAAACTGTGACATCTGTGTTTACTGAAATTATTGTAGAGTTATTGATGGAATTGGATGGATTGATTGAACAACTGAAGCGATATTGTAAAGGATTAAATGCTTGTTTGTAATGGCACAAGGAATCATAATATTTTTCTAAGTAAAGATTATTCATTAAGTAGTAGTAAAGGTTTCTAACATAATGTAATTAAATTACGTTGAGTAATTATAAAATGAGAATCAAAGGATCAACAAAAAATTATAAAAATGCGTGAGGTGCTTAATACCAAATTGTTATAAATATTTCATTATTTATAAGGTCTCAATAGCAACAAAAAATGTATCGGTAAGCTAAAAAAAGCATGTTAAAACGTATCCGATGACGTCCATCTGATAAATATTGCCAGAAATATTAATTAAATGGAACAATGACTTAAATATATTATAAAAACACACTTCAAAATATTGACAGAGATAAAGTAATCAATTTTGTAATAATGACCAGTTTTTTTGTTTACTAAAGGCACCATCCAATAAACCGTTTTACCGTGGACTTCCTTAGAAAAGTTCGATTTCCGACGAAGACTTAATAAGCGAATGAACATCAATATTCCTCCGAGGTTGGGTATTGTGTGCCTTAAGTACCTTAGAAACAAACTATTAAGATGCTTTGTTTGTGAGTAAAGTTTTGGGTAAAACGATGTTTTATTCATCACAGCAATTCCTTAATTATAAAAACTTCGACTTGTTCGTTTATTTTGTTATAATACAATTTTATTTCAGTACTTTATTTAATCGCTATAAATTTATCTATGTTTGATCTCTGTCACATCTGATGGAAATCTCATCATCATCTCATCGACGATGAAACTAAGGATGCTTATCCCGCTTGCCAAGATGCTTTTACCCATGATTTGAAAAATCACGACACTGGCGTGGCATGTCTTGGCGTTGTTCAAAATAGCTGCAAAAAGAGCTCTTCTTGTAGGTCGACGATTCAGTGGCGACTCCTCCATTGTTGCAAATGTCTGTAAGCGACTTTAAGTAATTTTTAATAAGTGGCAATATCGAAATCAATATATTAAATGTCTTATGGTTTCAAATTAATCTCGTGGGATGATGATTTACTTGCACATGTTTTACTAGACCCAGTTAGAAAAATGAATGTACCAACAATTGAGACACACTTTTATAAATTTGATACCTGTAGAAAAGCGAAATACAAAAAAATATAAAAGGTCGTTTGACATGCGTCGGATTGGTTTCGTATTAAATTATACGACATATTTCCACAATAAATTTGTAAACAAGCGGTCACAAAAATGTTACGGACGGCCGACGCCTACACATATAATATTTGTTATGAGGGTGAAAGCCATTTGATAGCCACATATCGTTCTCTGGAACATAAACAAGTCGTTTTGTTCTGTATCGTGAAACAGAATATGCTGTGTTTATAGGTTGTATAAGTTTTAGCAAGCTTTTTGTATCGTAAGAATTTTATTACAATCTCGTCAGGATATTCTTTAACTGTTCTTGTTTTATTTCTCAAGAGATATAAAACAATTACGTACATTTTTCATGTCAATAGATTAGCAAGCGAGCGTACAGATCATTCTATAAGAACAATATCAACAATTTAGGTTGATGTTGCTCTTCGAAATTGGAACAAAAGTGAGATCCTGTAATGGTACCGAGACTTGCTACTGTTATGAATTTGGAACCAGTTTCATATAGACATTTATTCGTCTTTAATTTTCCAGTATACGAAGTGTTTAAGGAGCAATTTAATGAGTATTGTTACATGCTTAAAGATGATTTTTGTTTAGTCTAACGCGCTCTACGCAAAGTGGGGTCAATGTATAAACGAGTGTGGAACATCAGTCACATAGGGACGTAGCGGCAATTTGAACACGGGCACGAACGACTGATATATTGCCTTAGTTTTACCTTCTTGACGTTTTTTGAAAACGCCATCCACTGTAATGGATAGACGCGAATTCGATGTAATTCGGTGGCAACCCGGAAAGTTCTCCGATGATTGCCTTTAAATGGTTTTCAATTTAACTTTCACATCCAATCTGAACTTTGATAACTTAATTTTAAGTAGGTTCGAGCGTGTTAATGATTTCTAAGTTCGCACAAGTTCCCGTATGCTTAAAAAGGTTGCTTCGTACGTGAATATTAAACTCAAAGTGCAAACTGTTTATTGGCTTTCGTAATAAATTCTCAATGTAATTACAGTTAGTTGAATTTCGAAAACTGTAAACAAAATTCTGTTAACACTAAGCTGACACTGCAGAAGAAAATCAAAGGCAATTCCGGGTGTAGAAAGCCCGGCTTTCGGAAAGTGTGTATTACAACTGTTTCACGCGTAACGATAAAAACCCGAATAAGCATCCTATTACCGTGGTCTGGGAGCTTTCGAAATAGTCATTGCGCCTCTTAGTGTAGATTAAAAACATAAAATACCACTTTCACGAGGCTAACCACTCGCACGCCGTCTTATCGAGGAGCTAAAGAGCAAGCGCACTGTAGGCCCGACACGCGAACAGGCGATTGAACGACTTCTGTTTTAAATAATATTGGTTTTATAAATGCCCTGCCATAATATTTTCCCCTGGAAACGTTTTCTTAGTTAATTGTACATAAACTAAGGCAAGGTTTATAGCTTCTGCATAAATAACTTTAGGTTGGTAAATACTTGAATTAACTTCATAAAAAGACTTCAGGTTTCTCAAATTGTACGAATATTTTTGTTCTCAGCTCGCATTTGCCTTCTTTAATAAAAGTAGTATACAAACAGTTATTCACCTGAAATTAAGCTTGTGTATTTCTCGCTATGATCAATACGCAATAAAATAATATTAGGTTTTATAAAAACAATATCTTGTATGAAAAGCAAAGGAGCGGTCAGGCTACCTAATATTATTTAGTCGCTGCAGTCCATAGATACTCACATTTAACCTCAAACAGGATTAAATTCCGATCTGATTTCGTATGTAAATGCAATGCTACTCCCGAGGACTAAAATGATCGCCTCGCCTATACAAATACGTGTAGCCGACAATTGCTTCTCTACCACAGAAAACAAACATTGTTTTATGGTGGATTATGAAGGCTGCATTATTATCTTTTCGATCGAAATATATAGTAGTCGACCTGTTACTACTTCTTACTAATACCTACGTTAACTATAAATTGACTTTTGTAATATAGATGAATATCTTCTTTTCTATTTTCTATCTCCCACCGTTATACATATCCAACCTTTATTGTCATCTATATGAAACTTTGAACAAAAAGTTGCATTAAATTTGCTAGTAAATATAATAGAGTTACTATATGTAACATACTTTGAGCAATTAGTCTCTAAACTCCCGAACAATAAATCTTTAAAAATATAAATTATAAATTACAAATTATAAATTACAAATTCATTTATAAGCTTCACTTATAACTTCTGTACCACCCAATACATTTTAATGCGATGTTTACAGTCGTGTAGAAAATTTATGCGGAAAGGTTCTTATGTATAATTTATGTAAATTAAGAAGCTGATATATAGAATGGGCCAGACATGCCTACGGTCTAAAGTGGAGACCCATTTACAATAAATTTTGCACTTAGTAAAAATATTCCATCACTTTCTAGGTACAAGACATATTTCAGAAGCTCAAGCAATGTCCCAACGTATTAGACAACTCTTAAATTTAAGTAATTGAATACGATATTCCAATACGACTGGCATACTAACACCAAAGAGTCCTCCTAGAAATATGACAAGAATGATAATAAAATTGCGCAAAAGTATGTAACCTAACGTAGTAAGTAATGACAATTAAGTACGTCAGAAAACTTAATTGTACCTATTTATTTACATACAATATATAATATTATAAAGTATATACTATACCAGTGTAGTAAGGCATTCACCATACTAAGCGAACGGATCGTGGGTTCCGTATCATATCAGACAAGTAAGTAGACGATGTACGAATGTGAATTTCAGTTAAAGGTCAAGTGTTTTGGACTCATCTTGTATATCCATAGCACTCACGACACAGACGATCTGTCACTGTATGGTTATGAGCGTAAAAGTGTTATTTTTAAATAAGAAATAAAAACAATACTCGTCAAAAAATACGTGAACGAATTATATAAATTTCAAGAAAAAAATGGTACATCTTTACGTTATTTCGTAATAAAGAGCCTAGCGTGTTATATTCAAACTAATGTTAATTGCGAACTAAACATTAACATGAGAACTTGTTGATTACAGAGCTACGCATTAACATAAAAATACTCGCAATTCTCGGAAATCCGTCCGAAATTCTGAAAGCTTTATAGCTAGTGCGCTGTGAAAAGTTTCATTCGCATCCGTTAGAGCGTGATTGAGTGATTGCTCTCCCAACAAAAACTAGCTACAATAAAAACAGCTCAAGAACGCGTATATTTCCGTACGCATGTTTCTGTACATAAGTGTATACTAGGGTTCTCAAATGCCATTGACGTATTAGTGTACTATGTAACGCTTACAAAGATTTCTTGTATTTTAAATGTTATAAACACGTACTAAGATAAAAAAAAATCATGCCGACGAAACCGGTAATCTAACTTCATTGTTTATATTTATGAATTATTAGATAAATAATGAGCGAGCGTGCAGGATACCTGACAATTAGTGGTCACTAGAGCTTAAAGACCATCCTAAAACAAGACGGAAGACTTATCTAAGGCCATATTTAGATGTGTAACACATCTAAATATGTCTGAAACCTAAAATGAATATCTCGTTTGAAAATGAGTCAAACACATTGCCTATGAAGAAGTGAGAAATTGCAACGCTTATTATTTATTTATTTCAGGTTACTAAAGCCCATAGAAACTATACACGAATACAAATATTATGAGAGCGGTGATGCTTCCCTTACAAACTATATAAGTGCCGTTACCATTCTATCCGTTTTATACTACTAATAGCATGTGTCGTAGATACCGTATAAAATAATTATGTTGAGCAAACATTTCTTTTGAACAAGTTAGCTATTAGCAAGGACCGTTATGGCGCAGGAAATTACTGAATAAATTCGATTGACTCCGCTACCGAGGGCTGGCTGTCGGCGGCTGATTGACGCTTCGCGTGTCACTCGCCTTATTGCCCAGTTAAAAACTGTATTTGCTCTCGATATAATACTCCATTTCTGAACGCTCGTAATACTAGTAATAGTAACCTCTGTTCTCAGGTCAAGGCCACGTAGAGATGCAAGCACGCTGCCGCGCGCATCAATAGAAAATAATATACATTTTATTTCATGGAGCACAGATCATATGTTGACATCAAAATAAAAATAAATAAATACAAGGAACATATTTACCCTATAAAGTGCTAGAACCTGTATGGTTTCGACTCACTTAAATGAGGGGACAATCTTCGTCGATTACAATAGCAATGCATCAGTGATAGAGTAGAACTTAGGGCCGTAGTACAACTGGATGATCAGGAGTTACAACGCTACCCTTTTCTAACATTAAAAACTACAATTCTGTACGAGATTGGTTACTGGCTGATTGGCACTTACCATCAAACTTGTAAAGAGTAAGAAAAGGGCATGCAGGCTACCTGATGTTATGTGGTCACGGCAACCCATGGAAAACCACGTCCAATCTCAAAAAGAACAGAAGTTCTATTTAAGGTTGGACGCGAATGCGTTCCTATTCTTGAGGACTAAGATGGTCGCCTCCAATAATGTGTATCCGACAACCAAACCTCCCCAACCGAAACATAATCTTCACATTCCAAGAATAGATCTGCCTAGAAACGGGACAGTAATAAATTGATTACAAATTAGATAAACTTCTCTTAAATAGTGGAATAAATTTAATTTCGTTTGTAGATTTGAAAAGGAGCAACCATACTTGGTGTGTATGTTAGTTTTGTCACCTGAAAGACGTAATTTAATAATCCTAGTATCACAACCGCAAGCTAACAATGTCGTCAATGCTCTCTGTTATTGTGCAGCAATTATCAATTACTAACAGTCCTATCCACTGTTGAATAACGTTATATTGACTGACTGCAAGTCCTTACAAGCGTCTGTACTAGAAAAGGCTTGTGATACGGAGTTCGTTCAAGCCTTGTCTAGTAGAACAGAACGCACCACTAACATAGATATAGGCCGGTGGGTAAATTCTATGTGGGATATTTTTTACTTGACACTAGGACCTTCGGTGAAGTTCAAAGGTTTCCATCGATAAAGCATAACCGACACCTTTACTCCGAAACTCGGAAGAGTGAATAAGATTGTACTAAGGTCACCCATTCAACTTCCATTCACGTCAGATATTGCTTAAGTTTGTCGTACGTTTAAGATCTACACAAGACGCGATTGCACAACATTAAAATAGAATCATTTTTTTTATGTGTAAGTGTAGACATCTGTCAAGCATTCTCAAGAATTTAAATCAGCAGACAATTACTATCCTAATTTATAAACAAAAAACTCAATTAGGATTAACCACTTTTAAGATTACTTATCCATTTGTAATATAACAAAGTAAAATTACTGATAGACTCAGAGATCTTTTTAAAATATAAGAGACTTCTAAAAAATAAATTTTACATAATAGACTCCAAACAGAGTAAAATATGAGTAAAATTGTGTATGAACGTATTGTCAAATCAAGTTTTGAGTAAATAAAGCCGCAGACAAAAGCTAGTCTCAAATAACTACGCGACAGATTTGTGCAAATGCCGCATATCCATTTGCAATTTTGCGTTCAGTAAATCGTTCAGCTATTTGCATGAATGAGACGGAACGAAACATTCGGTTGAATTGGCCTATTTGAGGGATCGGCATTAGGCCAGCGGCCATCACGCTTAACGACTGCCACGGACCGACAATCAATGTTAGTTATTTAATCACGGTTGAGTGTATTCGAATAAAATTGCAGAATTTGAACACTGATTAATGTGCCAAGCATCACGTACTTAGCTCAGATCTGACGCTATTTTCTGATTAAATAAGTCGTTTTCTCGCATTAATTAAGATAACATATCTGATTACATGCTAATTGTGTACGGTTTAAAAGAAATAACGGTCTAATGAAAAAATCGAACTGGACTAGATTCCCGTATTAATATGTACCGGGTGATCATGATAAATGATTCTTTAATTTTTGATTACCGATGTTTCAAATCATTTGCATAGCTCGTTTCGTGAGTTACGCCGTGACCACGATCCATGCAAATGGTTCGAAATATGGGCAATCAAAAATTTTAAAAATCGTTAATCGTGACTACCCGGTACATAGTAAAATGTTTAATTTCCGCGATAATATCATATGTAAATATTCTGATATCTAATATTCAAATCATTCATCTGTATGCCCTTAAAAATCCACTGGTAAACATTAACTTCGGCCCTTAGCTGTATGTTACTTTTACCATGCAATTCTAGGAAAATCTTGCAAGTTAACTTTGCAAGATAGAACAAAACTTCCACCGAAGAGGTACTACTGCCCTTTCATTCGCCGTAAAATATTTCATGTTTCGGTTGGATAGGTGCGGTTGACGGGTAACTTACAAGCGAGGCGACCATCTCAGTTCTTAGAATTAGTTGTTAGTTTTGTTTCAAGTAGGATGCAAGTGTCCATGGGCTGCACAGATCATTTTTTTATTTGATTAACATGAGATAGTCTACACGCTCGTTTGCTAGGTTACCAACAAAAAAAGTATTATTTGGTTATCCTTCCGATATACTATTGAGCTTAATTTTTGCGTATCTACTTAATATCGGTGTCAATGCAATAAAATATATATGTATATGATATATATATATATATATATATATGATACTCCGGACCTCTTTTAATAATAGAGTTTAAAAATTGCCGTAGGAAGAATCCATTCAAGGCTCTCGTCTCTAAAAAATATACGAAAAGGGAATCTTTATTTCCAACAGACATATTTCTGGATAAGTCGTTATCATTCTGAAGGTACCGTATGTAAACCGTCTTCATATCTCACATGCAATAAAAATCACACACCACTTCCCTACAACTATAACCATAAACTATAACCTTACTTAGTTTCCCATTTTCCCTAAAGAGACATTAGAGGAGCAACCGCGGACAAAGGGGCGTAGCTTTAGTATCTAATATTTTATTTCTAAGCTTAAACTTACATCCCTCTAGTCTTAAATTACAAATACCTACTTATACTTCGCTCCAAGTTTTGTTGTACGGTTGTTTTGGTTGGAACTAATTTGTTTTACGATTTACGATGCTTCAGTTGTTTAATTACTTAAACGGACTGTTGAAATAATTTTAATGGCAAAATAAATAACGCTGTCTACACTTACCTGACAACGAAACAATAGGATTTCCCGTATCTTAAAAGCACACATAGATGGTTAATATAAATACACAAAATAATTTAATTAATTATTTATCGTAAAACTGAATTACTCCGAAAACTGGGTATTTCTTGACTATTCAAATTACAATCATCTACAAATGTCATAACGCACTCCAGTTTGCCAGCGACACAAAATAACAACAACTTAATAATTGGAATATAAAAATTGAAACGTGTAGATGTAAGTAAACTTGTACAATTGTAATGTGTACGTAATATTTATTTTCAAATTCCAAAAAAATCCAATCAGTCCCATGTTTGATCGACGATGCTGGTGTCAAGAGAGCTGATTCATATCTGGTACAAAGAATTACAATCGATATTCAGCGCGTGGATGCGGCCAGCGTTCTAGATAACTTGACATTAATTCATATTGTGAAAAGATTTTAACATTTTTCTAATGCTTCTAATATAATGCTGATAAAATAACGGTCTGTAAGATATATGTCACAACATAAATAAATATACAAGAGTAAGATAACATACAGATCTAGAAATCACGCACAGTTGAAAACATTCAATCTATTATCATAAAATTTTGCAGATAGATTTTTTATATAGGTTAAGTGAGCACTAAGAAAAGGACTTCATAAATTCCATTCCTAAGAAAGGGAAAATAGGCATTTCAAGGTTGTATGAAATTCGTAACATCGACTTCTACGCCAGCAAATACGCGGACAAAAGCTAGTTTTACGTAAGAATCCAGGTCAAAGATTAGGTGAACTGCACGGTCGCTGATTAAAAATAGACGATTTACGTAACATTAACTCTATACAAGTCTTTAGCTGAACAAAGACATTTACTAAAAAGGGAGAATTTGCCGTACTTTCCAACCACTTAGATTTTTGATATTCAATTTCAATGCTGTATTATGTTAGTAAATTTTGTTTCAATCGTTTTTAAGATGACATAATGTATTAATATTACTTTCTTCTGCCTTCTTCGTTTAGCGCAGTTTTTCCTCGGAAATTAAACGAAAACACTCCATCTCGGTGGTTCGAACGTCCGTTGGGTACGGAAAAATATTAGTTCGTCCATAGATTATGATAATCATTCTCGTGATAAATCACCGCGTAAATTATTATCATTGAATGTTCTGAAAATTCGCCTCTTACCCGAAGCTGTTTGGTTTTTAATAAATTATTACGTTTATTAAAAATGAAACATTAAAATTCAGGTACACTCTTATAAATATAACAATGTTCTACTGTTCTTTAATTATATTTAACAGTCAATTTATTATTTAAATTTGCATCATAATCGATATTTTAATAGATCGATTAGTTCATAAGACCAAAATTAATTATAAAATTGAATGTTATCGGACATAAGTTTGCCCTTTGTAACATCTTTATATTAGATGATAAAATAAATAAAAGTGTGTATTGGTAATTATTCATGTACATAACTATCAATATCTATAATAACACCAGCTTTAATTGGCGACAGCAAATAATTAGTAAAATTACTAACCGTAAATTGTGCCGAAACTCGCCCACTCATTATTTTACTATTGAATACATCTACTTAATTACATTTGTTTACGAAAATTTATAGCAAAAGAGCTTTATGAATTTTATTAATAGTAAGGAACGCTTGAACTGAGACGAACAAGGTTCAAATTAATTAAATTATGGAGCTCTAGTTTGCAATGCTGCTATGACGTTGCGTTTTTCTTTATTCTATTCAGCTTGTTTGAGGACTCCGTTTTTAATCAAAGAAAAATAAATGAATTTTTAATTAAAAAGATGTTATATTTTGAATGAAAAAGATACATTAAAATAAAGGTAGGAGAAGGCTTTAGCATGAAATCGGGTGTTACATTACTGCACCTGAATTAAAAGGTTGTAAGGTAAGTGAGAAGCGCGAAACAAGAGGTTTTCTTACTTTCTTCCGTTCATTAACGTCTCTTTTACCGTCGCTAATATTTGGTGAACCTAAATTAAATTTCGCCTCTGTATCTTTACTTTTTTGGCACTCGAAATACAAAAATAATATATTTTAAAAGGATATTTTCATTTTGTTCTCTAAATAGAATAAGGATACTCCATTTACATAAGTAATCATTATTGTTTTTTGAAAGTGGTAAAATCGAAACACAACTAGGAAGATCCAATCATTTTTTTTTTTTATGAAAGAGTAAGAAACGGGCATGCAGGCCACTTGATGTTAAGTGGTCACTGCAGCCCATGAACAACCACGTCCAATCT
>DWON01000662.1:0-30397 GCA_018251015.1 Phocides pigmalion okeechobee
GAGTTATGGAAAAAGGACGAAGAGTGGATTGGATTTTGAAGAGATAGGTTTTCGGAAGAGCGGAGACAGTGCTCGTGCAGCTAGGTAATTCTTTTACCTTAAAAATTAAATCTCTCTAGTATTAACTTTAATATTACTAAAACATGACATACAGTGATAGAAAAGCAGTTCGATAACCAAATTTCTCTTCGAATGGGTTGCAAATCAATATTTTACGTGGATTCAAATTAGGGTACAAAGGCTTCCTTACCTACCTGAAGCTCGCCAACTTGAATACAATTCCCCGGAGAGTCTGCCAGGAATGGTCGTGGCAGTTAATATTTCAATCGATGCGTTAATAATTCTAGCTCTGTCTCCATTCTACTCCAGTGGAGTTATGCTCGTTCGTCCATTGCTCTTCTTAGTTCTAATTGAATTCAATGCAGGTATTGCTGACGTCAAAAGGATTTCAATTTTAATACAAAAACGACTGGATAGAGGTTGTAAATTTATAATAAGTACTTCTTCAAAGGAAACTTTTATTAACACAATCATACAAGCGGCGATTTTTTTAAGGCTAGTGTAACGCAATATTTTTCTCAAGTCACATCACAGAACACATAGACAGACAAAAAATGTTATTTAACATAGTGTTTGTAAAGCCAAATTGTAAAAATAATTTAAAGAAGATATCTGAATTATTTTGAGTGAATTGTTGAAACTATTTAATTTAATTATTTTTTGGCCCGGGTCATTCCGGATGGGGTTGCAAGTGTCGCCATCTTGTTATAAGAATGACTATTAAGAATTTTCGATAGAATAAAATGGATTGACAACTGTCACGATGGCGCCTGCTTGTAAATTCATCCTCACCAGTTATTTTATAATTTCTTGGCGGTCATTCAGATTTAAATAGTTTTGTGATTTAGTTACATGAATCCTGTGTATCAAAATTTATCTTGCGTGTTTATTTCGAAACTTGGAAGAATATATGTGTCATTATGGAGAAACGCAGCCACGTGTTATTTGATCATTCAAATATTTCGCTCGGTTATTCCGATATATATTTAACATATTGTAGAAATGAAAGATAGGTAAATAAGTAGTAAGTGGTGCAAATCAAAGTTATTTAACGTTATGTGGTTATTTTGGTATTATTATTTCAAACTTTCAGAATATCGATGTTACCAGAATAAATTTGTAATTCAAGCGAGCTGACCAATTTCTTCTGTGGAACATTGTGGAATATTCTGTATATATATTATTGTAATAAGAAAATATATTTATTTTATTAAGGATAGTACCTATATAACTACTTTTATTTATGTTAGTTCATATTTCATTATTGGCTTTTTTATTGTGAAAAAGTAAGAAACGGGCATGGAGGCTCCCTGATGTTAGGTGGTCACTGAAGCCCATGGACAACCACGTCCAATCTCAAATAAAACAGAATTTCTATTTAAAGATGGATGCGGATACGTTTATAGTCTTGAGGACTAAGATGGTCGCCTCCAATATGTATCCGGCAACCACACCTCCCAAACCGAAACACAATACATGAAGAACATGTTGCTTTACGGCGGGTTATGAGGGTGGCGGTGGCACCGCCCGGGGCGAGCTCTAACGGCTCTACCACCTTAAATTATAAATTATTTCAATATCCCGCGACGATCACATTTTTATCTATAATGATTATCTGAGATAAATAATTTGGTCTCGCTCAAAAGAGAATTTTAAGCACCTACTAACTAACTAACGTCTGCTAACTACACCGTCAGAAGATTGTATAGTTTTGACGTCATAACTGCATGCCCAGGATAATATTATATTTACAACATAACAAATTGAAGCTTATCCCTTACGCAAAGGAGACACAGAACATAGGAAGCTTTGCGCGAAGGAGACGCTGCGATTTCGACGTTTAGTCGCTGCGATATCATTGCAACCCTATTGCAGCGACGTCATGTTTCGATCAACACCGACGCTTAAAAGTCGCTAGTGTAATAGGTAGGTATCGAACCCTCAATGTGGGTTACCTTTTACTCCTCTGTTTTCATCCCGTGCGTCAGCGGAGCAAATATTTACTCTTCGAACTTGCATTAGAGATAAAACATACGGTAACATTTAATGTTACAAACGTTATGTAACCTTATATTACACTAGATTTAAGGTAGCAATAACTGTAGACGTGTAACCGTTACAGAAATGCAAAGAGTTATAACACGTTTAAAACACAAAAAAAAAAGATGAAACATCAAAATCAATCATTCGATCAATAAATAATTAATGAGAGAGCACCAAATATTAATATGAAGTAAAGTGAATAAAAACATCGATATTAGGTAACGTTACTATGATAATATATTAAAAAAAGATTACAAGGCAAGAAAATATAGAGAATACAGGTGAAAGAGAGGTTGAAAGGGAGCATAATTATATAAAGGTGAAGGTAAACCTCACACGTGTTGTTCTTACCTTTAAAACAAAAAATACAGCTACGTACGTAAGACTTAGTTTAACGTAAATGATTTGTATCCTTAATTCTTTTGTGTTAATCAAAGACACGAAAAAAATAAATTATTAAAATACAGCTGTAAAATATTGCAGCAGATTTATATTTTATTGAACATTTTTGGAATTTAACAAATTAGGAGGAACATGCTTAGGTTTATCAAACACATGTGGTCGGTCACGATCACGATTTTTACCCGTATCTTTTTGCCCTGGTACCGAAACTTGTGCCCGCAAATTACCATTGGATCGCTTCTCAGGATTGTCCATCGTTAGCGCTTCTCTTGCACAAACTTTTATATTTTAACGTTTAACTGTTTTATATAAAGTTCTTAAAGTTGAACATTTCTTGGTGCGTCTTAGAGAGTAACACCGATTCGTATGGCAGAAAATCAAGCGATGACTGAAAACATTTTTTTTATGTCCTCTATTTCGTTTACCGAATTAATAGCCTTATTTTTAATAGATTGAGAATTTTATTTAAAACAGGAATTCTCAGGATGATCACAGATGAATTTCTATACGCAAATACTAAAATAATTGTCTCCTGTTGTAAAAGTGAGCCAAATTATTTCGGTTAAACGCAATAATTGCTTTACGCTATAAAAGAGAAGGGTGGTAGGTACCTCCACAGTCGAATCGCTTCGGTTTTACGCTACTACTTCTATAACAACGCTACTACAAAATTTATCAATATTTCATATTTATTAATTATTTAAATATATAGATTATTATTTATTATATTGCTGTTGAAAACTTAACCTGTTGATGCAATTTTCCTAGTTATTGGGTTTCACATAGATTTAGATTTTTTGCAACATCTATGGTAAAACTATAGGCTAACTACGCTAACATATATAACGAGAGTATAACGTTCAATCCTTCGGAATACAAGGAAACAAATTATAATATTTCAAGTATATTGAAATAATCTTAATTTTGACTTATGATCGATAACAAGAAGAGAAAATATATAAATACAAACATATTTTTGATTGAGCTTTGATTTGGATATTTGCCCTGATTTTATATTTTACATTAGCCCTTTAGCTCCCTTAAAAGTCGATATTACGTTCCAATAAATCATGCAGCTATGGATTATGTTAAATTTATTGAATATTGAAAACCATCTTACATTTATTGGCAATTAATAGTTTCAATATTGTCATCGAGATCGACTTTTATATACCTAAAAAGATTTCCCGAGGGAAATAACCAGTTTAAACAAAAACTGCGGCAGAACCAAGCCGCAGTTTGCTTATAAAATAAACTTCGTCAAAAATTCCGACCTACGGTATGACAACAATGAAAAATGGCATTTAATCTATACAGTATAAACAAAAATGTTAATTTGTACTATGATATAAATGTGAAACATTGTCTGTTTGTTTGTTTTTCTCTAAACGCAAAGTTCCGATTTAATCTACCTCAATTTTTGTACACAAAGCTTGTACTTTTGATGTCGATATGAGGTATGTATTATCACGTTATATTATTTTGGAAATCAACAATGACCAAAAATTAATAACTTTGCCGGGTTTGAAGCTGTACATTTTGTATTATGTATTATATAGGTAATAGTAACCTACTATCTATATTGTACGAACAAAGCCGCGTGCTTACGTTACAAGATACGCTTACGACATAAACCGAGCAGAATATTATTTTTGTAGCATCGCACTATTCTGCCAGTTGTCACTAAGTAAAAAAGGTCGTATAAGGTTCTTTGAATAATTCATAGACCCTTTACGCGGCGCAAATATAGGCGATGATATAAACGAACCGTGAATTTTGCGTGGAGAAAAACCTAGGGATTCGCAAACGGGTAACCAAATTCAGAAACAATGGATGTAGTTAGGAGCACAATTCACAATGTAGCCGTTTTGTTTTACTAAATGTGAAAACATTTACTAAAATAAACCATGATCAAACGACAAATAAAACGACAATGAATGAAAATAGATATTACTTAAAATATTTATGCACTCTCTATTTGAAACCTCTTTGTTTTACTTAACCATTAACAACTATATCATCCATCCATCCATCGGTCTTTACGTGCCCACTGCTGGACACAGGCCTCCCTCAGGTGCCGCCACTCTGACCGGTTCTGTGCTCTCTGCATCCAACGATTTCCTACGACATTCACAATTATATAATAAATTAAAAATTAAAATGAGTATTTTTTTCGGCATATTTGTTTATGCATCGATACAAATATAACTAACTAATGCTACAGGATAATACAACACATACCAACATTATATAATGGCATAAATGTTAAAAATATCTACGTGTATACATTAAACATTTTTATAAACCAAGTATGACACGATTTTTACATAATATTGTTAAATTTGATATATCTATATACTTACTTACGTTTATAGATGCAATAGAATTAATTATAAAGTGACGTGTATTTTGTCATACAATAAGCCTAACATCAATTTTTGTGCTAGGTAATCAGCATTTTAATATTTAAGTGATCCTAACAATAGACGGAAATCTTTGAAACTTAGCGTAGCTTAAAGCTGAAATGATTGTAATGAGGTCCATTGTAATAATAAAAATCTGTTTAAATAGTAACAGTATAGAGTAATATTTTTTCCATTTTCAATAAAATGTTGCTTGTTGTGAAATAATTGCTTGAATTTGAATAATTCTCACAACTTTATTCGAAAAATCGCAAAGAAATTTGTATTCTTCTTTAGCTCAATTTTGTTTTATAAATGTATTTCATCTTTATCTGTATACCTTCTAAGATAGTAATATATTATATTGAGAGTTTCAAGAGTTGTTCGAGAAAAGATGATTAATTTGTACCAGTAGTACTCTTTATTAACAATAGCCTCGAAAAGATATAGATACCATTCAGAAAATCCAAGTTTTAATTGAATTGGGATTCGAAGGTCCCCTACAGATATCTATAATATATACAGATATCAGGTCTATAATAATTTAAAGGTATTTAATGATTCATTTTATAATATCAGCTGTAATAGTCAACACTGATAGCTTCCAGTCAAGGTTCATCATGTCAATATATGGCTTCTCACCCAGAAGGTCCCTTTTTGAATCTTGGCACTTAGAGATTTCGGAGGTATGTGAATATTACCAATTAGGACTGAGCTAACATTGTAGGCTAATGACCTTATTCATTTCATTATTAGGGGAAACTAGTGTCCAGCGTTGGAACACTATGGGTTGATGATGAAGTATAGGTATGATATATAGGATTTATGATTTATTTCATCATTGTATATATGAGAACAAAATGAACCACTTTATAACATTTATGATAAAATATAGATAAAATGATGCTACGTAATATGATCTGTGTTTATAAAATTCCTCATGTAAGTACTATAATAGATATATATAGTCAGAAAATATGAAAAGCTTAATGTCAGTTCGCCCTTATTGTTCGCTTAAGCACTTATACAACGCAAAGTTTAAAGTTGAGCACGGAACATTTTCCATCCTTAACTTTTAAGTGCATGTAAAGTAATATGGCACTGACTTCACGCTAACAAAGTTAGTTGAGTTCAACTTAAAACTTGTTGATAACCCTGTAATTACATTAGTTGTTTATACTTTGCAATGATAAAACATTTATTTAGCGTTAGATAAAAAAAGTACCTATATAAATCGATCCAATATAACTACTTAAAACAATTTAATTATACGATCTAATTACTGTCTACTAATATTTTTATATATTTAATTCCAATGATCCCAGTTTAAAATCGTGTCTTTTACTAGAATTTCAAAAGGAGAGCTCTGTTACGACACCTACTTTATAAGCATTAAATTATAATAAACTTTTCTCAGCTACAAGCTGACATAGTACGGACATGCTTTAACAGATGGCGTTGAATACAGTTATTGTAAACCATTGCAGTTTAATTAATTATAATTTTGAACATGAAATAAAACATATTGGGTAATTGATGCAATATTACTCAAATATGTAGAAGAGTAGATGAATTTCTTTGTAATATCATATAATCTCTAATTATTCAGTAACTAGATTTTTGTAACTTGCTACTTGTCGCTAGATGGCACTGTTTACGGTGTAATATAAAAAGCATAATATTTTACCATGTGCAATTTGTTTAGGGCTGAAGGTAGAGCAAAACAAGAAGAACTGCATTTATAGTTCTTTTCTGAACGTCTCTGTTTTGTGAAAGTTGACGGCAAGAACGCTTTATAAGATATATATAGCAAATGTAGAAGTGACCAATAATACACAACTCTGTCAGCCTGAAGCAAATTGCAATATTATGTTTATTGGCGAATATACAAGTTTGCGGTGAACATCTCTCTTGGATTATCAAACAGAGCATCAGACGAAGTTTATCGACTGCCATCTATCGAAAAGTCTGAAGACTTATTATATCTTCAAAACTTCAGAAGCGCAAACAAAAATTTTTTTCAAAGCGGTTACCAGTTAAATTCCTGACTGCGCTCGAAGTACAATCGTTTGTTTTATATAAATGTCCGAAGTCTGCGCATACTTCGTGTTATATAAAAGGAATAAACTTATAACATGCATCATACCTTCTTATAACAATTAGAATCAACGGTACCTAATAGATACTTACTTAAAATCAATGTCAGACCTAAAAGGATTGTTGATTGTTACTTGTAATTCAATTATAAAGTTCTATAGAAATGAATGCCAATGTTCCATATGAAGGGAATATTGTGAGAGGTCTAATAAGAACTTGATAGTATCCCAAAAAAACTATACTACAAATTAAACAATACTTTGAAGTATTTCTTGGAACAGCAGATTCACTTTCGATTGTTGGCGTCAAACTGTCTGTCGATCTCATTGTTGCATCCGGACCTTGAGCTATTACTGAAAGTGAATTAGGTTGAGAGGTCACGTATCTCTTGATTAAAGGTGGAATAAATAATATACCAATTATAACAACAAGTTGGACCCAATTTTATAAACGTAGCAATTAAACACGATCATTCCCAATAAGCCTTATTGTACGTATATATATATATATAACGTACAATGTTATGATACATTATAGTAGTGCATCATAGCTTATAATTTACATGTTAATTACAATAGTTAAAACCTTAAAACTAATTATAATGAAATTAAGTAACCTAAAGGGAGTTCGTTCGTGAGCCCTCTTGTTACCAGTAGCGTTGATCGTGGGACTAAATATTGGAAAGAATATTTGACACTTGGGCCCCACGGACCACAGGATGACAAGCCAAGTGAAACAAACACATAATCACTGCTAAGCAGAACATATCTAATCGCTTGGCTTCTTCTGCAGCCTCCGCCGTAGCCCCAATCTTCAACACTGTTCCGCCGAGTCGAGGAAGTCCCTTCTTAGATGTAAGCCTATACTGATGTAAAACATGTTGGTAAAAGCGACTCACGTGGCTCGTCGGCAAACAACATGTTTCACCTATTTGTTCCATCATGTATGTATGTTATCACCTCTCCCAACTTTTTATTAATTTGCTCTAAATATATGTATATTGTTTACCAACTTTCCCTTGTGACGTCATCAACGTTGCCTTTAGGTTAATAACGAAGTGGTCACGAATTGAAGTCAGATTGTAATTGAATGTCCATAACGTACAGCAACTACTCAAGATCAGGTGGCCTACACGCTCGTTGTCAATTTTTTCGAATTAAAAAATAAATAAACTTAAAAATATCTGATGTAACTCAAACTTAAATCCGACTTGTCTTTATTCACATATTCTCTCAATTCTTCAACTTAGGTTTTTTGACTCAGATTTGAACCAGTATTTTATATAATACGAGACTACTCAGATTGTAGATAGAAATTGATCCATAGAAAATATAGTATATAGTAGCTAAATTGATCCTGCTCACTCTTACCGTTCTATTAAGACGTCAACTTGTCTATGTGACGGCAAAATAAGTAAGTATCTTTACTTGACTGACAGCGTCCCTATACAAAAGAATATAGTCGCGCTATACCCCTATTTATGTAACCTAGCAGTCATTTTGAAAATGGATCATTCTGCATACCTAATGCTAAATATTAAAGTATCTACTTTCCTGCAATTTTTTGCCGATGTCTCCATATTATGGGTGTCGTTTTGTAGGACCGTTCTAACGACCGCGCCAGGACTAACCGACATTCCACACTCTGCGTGATCCAACCAATTATTACAGGCTTGTAATAAGACGGTATAATTTACAAAATGACATTCCAACTCTCGATACATGTCATTAATGTCATTTGTAAACGAAATTACGAAGTAATTTGCCCCTGGCGAAGTCGGTCGGCACACTAGGGAACTATGAAGTTACCATTATGTACGTAGCTCCTACCTTCGTATAACGGTCGCGATACTAAAAGTATGTGATCAAATTTTAAGTATTTAAATGCATTGAGAGTGGCAAACAGCGTGCCTGAAAGTATGAAGTAATATGGAGTACAGATGTACAGTACTTCTAGGACTTGATTAGTAATTTTTTGTTAGTCTATCTACATATACATACCTTTCAACCTAGAACACTGCCTGATATTCAGTAAATGCTGTAGGCCATGGGCCAAATTCATCCTTAAACAGGGCTGAAGTTCTAACTAGAGTCGAACTTAGATGCGTAGACTCTTGAGAACTGAGATGATCGCCTCAATTGTAAGTGTATGGTGTACAAATTATACGGACTTATGTTAACGAACTACGTTAGCTAACAAACGTTCCAATTTATTTACAAATGTTCCAATTTAGTTTTTTAATGTTGGAAGGATTTCTAATATAAATGTTGGAATGTTTGAAGTATTATTTACAACATAAAGTTACCTACTAGATTATAGTGTATGTGAATCTCACGCCCTTCAGTCACTAACTAGGGAGATGAGAATATATAAGGAGTGTATAATTTTGCGTGGCTCGCTGCGAGGGATAATTTCGCATGTCGTTATGCAGTTAGCGGCGCACGCGCATTGGCGGGAGCAGAGAGGCGGTTCTGTAGCAACTATGGCGTCGACAGGAGATTACATACAAAAAAATATAAACTGGCTTTTAAAAGGACAGTGTTATCTTAAAGAAATGATTATCTACGCTATCTTGATTGTATTTACTTTGTTACTTCATTACTTTGGGGTTCATTTTCAACCCACTACTGTTTCACTATTGGACACTGGTCTCATTTCAGAAAGACTAAGCTATAGTTCACCACGTTGACGAAGTGCGGATTCCCAAACCCTTGAAATACTTATGGAGAGACAAGCATGTAGGTTTCTTCGCAATATTTTCCCTTCACCGTCAAACGAATGATAATATATATATTTTTAACCATATAAAATCAAAGACTTAAAAAGAAAATCAGACACTTGATTAAAACTTCAACTACAAAACCTTCCATGTAACTTCAAAATAACACCAATAAGGCTATAACCGGATCAGAGTATTTGACTAGAAGTAAAAATGCACATTCGATTTTTATCCAGAAAAAGAGAGATACAAAATGTTACTTATATAACACCGCTCATAAACATAAAATAATAGGGACAAATTAGCCAAAAAGAGCAATAGTTTCAGAATGAAGTGAAACAAATTAACTGTATCCTTGTGGTGTATAAACTTTGTAATTAAAACAGGTGAAAATAGCCAACAGGAGCAAATAATAGTATAAATAATAAATAGTTTCAGAATGTGGTGAACTAAGTATATCCTTGTGTTGAACGAACTATTTAAATAGAACTGCTGAATACTGAAATGAAGTGTATACGTTTACGACCTGTAATCGGGTGGTTTCGTGTGTCGATCAGTATCGCGACCATTACGGTATGGCCTCGGCGACCTGTGTGACTCACGACATTTCACTACTTTCCTCTGTCACAATACTACAACGTACTAATAACTTTTACATTTGTCGGTTCTTTTTTACGTTAGAAAAGTATTAAACGAGCGTGTGAGCTACCTAGAGTTAAATGGTAAAATATTGCAAATTTGGTGTAAAAAGTAGGCGGCAGACCTTGGGAATAGACCACTCTTGAAGAGCTTATCTACCTAACTCGGTAAGGCTTAATGACTAAGGCCTGCTTACATTTGTAAAATCTTAGAAATTGAGGTTTACTGAATTAGGGTGGGGACATAATTCACGACACTAGAGTGGAAGATGTACTCCAATACATCTTTTTTGATTTTTGGGGGAAACCTTCGCAAATTTTTGGGGAGGAAACATATCACACATCTTTGTCTATGATTCCTGCTGATTAAACCCCCTTTTGTTGCGACACTGTTCATGAAGGAATAAGTAGTAGATAACTATTTTAAAGGCAAGCCTTTTCGTAATTCGACTGCTACGATATTAGCCTTTTTCTGCCTTACAATAGCGTAAAGGGGACATGACGGCATAACATCATGCCGTTTTTCCTCTCCCCATTTGTGTCGGTCTTATTATTGTTTTATTACAAAAAGAAGGTATATACTCTCATTTATCAAAAATATGAGCTATTTCAGAGTAAAGTAATAAAAATGACATACTTAAATTAATTTAAAAAAGTTCGCTACAATTAAAAAAATACAAGGCAATTAAAATCATCTTTGGAAATCTGTTAAAATATTAATGTTCTTCATTCATTCATTCACATTTATCATCATCACGTATATACTTCATATCAGTATGGAAGTGTATTGATTATAATATGTAGATTACGTTTCATCTATATGTACATATGACAACTTGTCTGTACAAATAGTTATGCGGTTTGAATTACATTTATGCTATTGGTTGCGTCATTACCCTCATTAGGTATACTGTGGGTCTATTATACTTTTAAGCTGAAACACATTTTAGTAGTCTTGATAGTTCTAAATACGAACAAGTAACATTTTGACAAAATAGCGGTTCGCCATCTTGGTTTTTTCAAGACAGTAGCGCACAATGAAATCTATGAATATACATATAAGAAAACAAAAACATTATGTTCTATATATTAATAGACGTTACAAAGATATATTTGAGAATATATTTATCATATGGTTTTCCATTTTCAACATTTTAACAGTAATAAAAGGAACTAAAAATGGATATTGTTTTTAAGTTATAAATTAAGACAAAATTGCTTTTAATTTAACTATGTAAGATGATACCTAAATGGATAAGAATAATCTAACTAGTGCCTAAATAACTTAAATAAAAGTGGCAACTACTTGAAAGGAACAGTTATGACAACTTTTAAGCGTAAATAAATATCGTGATAATAAAAACTGGCATTTCAAGGTATCTAACTGTACATATAAGTTTACACATCCTTTACCGGTCAGTACTAATTGAATAAATAAATGCGTTCAAATTTGATGGCAATTATAAATAATTTTGATGTTTAAATAGCACAAAAAGTATTAGTAGGTTATTTTATGTGTTTAATAAGACAGGCGTATCTTATAAATGGTAATTCCCATTCATGGACATCTGGAAGCGACTCCTTAAGGAATGGGAGCTTTAAATGAACTAAGAACTTTATGGGACATTTCAAAAAAAAATCTTATAATACCTCTCAAATTAGAACATGGCAACACTTCACTGCTGCTATTAATTAAAAAAATGGTATGGCAGTGCAGTCACAGGTCAATTTCAAAGCTACACCTTCTTATTTATATTAAAACGGTGACTTGAATGTAGAACTTGTACCGATCGATTGGAATAGTACAAGCATACTAATTTCTAACATAAAATAATTCTCATCTTCCTCAACTCTTGTATTGCATTGATCATCGTATACATTACAAAATGAATTTTATCACAAAGTATACAATTGTACCAAACGATTATTTGTTCATACAATAAAGTATCGTATTTATACGAACAAATTTACATTTGTAAACAAAACACAAATAGTAGGTATAATGATAAGAGAATAAATAAATAAACCGCTGTAGATACTCACGATCACGAATGTATATGTTTAATTCTTTTAACTGTGTGTGTAGACGATACTCACACCTACTTGTAGCCTTGGTGCAGCCTTGTAAGGCCTCTGCTTTGTCTTTATCACTGTTTCTACGATTACCGTCAGTTGATACTTAACTGGAATTAACATAAAAGATCTTTCATAAAAAATAAAAGAAATTTCAAAGATGGATTCAATAAGGATAAATGAAAAAATGTACGCAAAATATATTCCATCGACATCCTTCTTAAAAACTTTAAGTGCTTAGTACACAATATTGCCAAAAATCTACTGCTAAAATGTCTGTTTGCTAAACAGATATTTTTAAGATAACATAATAAATGATAATACTACAAAATAAAGTTATAATTATATACATTTTAGGGATTGATTCTTACTAGATTTTTTTATGTCATACTGACAAAATATTGTTTTACTACTCTCCTGTTGCTTTTTGATTTGCGAATACCATTTAAACGTCAGATCCTAGATCCCAAATGGCAGCTGCAGTGACAATGCACAGCAGTTACCACTTAACATCACATGGACTGCATTTTTGTTTTCTATTTTTATTACGTAATAAAACACGTGGTCACTATGAGAGGCTCAGCAGATGTTGTAAATGAAAACTGATAGTTGTTGATAAATTTACAAATAAATAAAACCAATAACTAAACATGGAGTAAAAGGATAGGATACTAAACTTTGTAATAAAATAGTTGTAATTCGTACTATCTTTTGTTGTATACGTACTGTAAATAATATCGTTATGCGAATATTATTTACAGAATACAAATAAAGAGTACGTAGCAGAAAGACGAGCGTGATAGCATAATAGACTGTCATACCTTTTATCATTACGCCATACGAGTCGGTTTTACCTTCAAGGCACGCCAATAGATATTTCATAAAAAATATTGTATTGTAATCTTAATTTAAAAGTTTTTGTAGATATGTGTACGTTCATAAAAACACGATGAGAACATCTACGATGACATCAGGGTGTATTTTTTATGTTACCTTGGAGCAATATGATGCATTAATCGACTTTACACAGTAATAAGTCCTAAGTAGTAAAATACATGCGACAAGTCCTACCTAAAAATGATAAGTCGATTATATTGTCAAAGCAACTAACCGTATTTTAGCGGTCTTCATCTTAAAAGCCTTAAAAATATTTACCAGCTGTGGTATTTTTAATTTATAAAATACTTACGTGTCTACCCGTTCCTAGATTGAACTAAAGAGTTTAATATGCGAAAGTTATTATTAATAACGAAATTTATTGGCAACGTTTCAAGAACGGCATCTTCTAGTATCAATTATATTTCAAAATAATTGATCAAGATCATAACGGACGCCTGATAGTTATAATTTTGTATTTCTTGTAATTTATTGTAGGAATAAACAACAATGATTATACATTAATTTGACTAAAATTTTGTAAAAATATTGCAAAAATATTTTGAATAGCAAAAAAAACTTTTTGTTGTTTTCGCTCGTTCGTGAATAATAATGCTAATAGCAATTTAATTGTTCTATTTTGAAAGGTCAACGTTTTTATCATCTTAAGCAATTGAGTGGAAAAATCCTCCACTGTATAGGAAGTGAAGCGTGACAATTCAGGCGTTCCGATGGCAATCAAAAGTTGAAACTAGTATCAAAATCGGTCGGTCACACTTGTCATAGTATATTAGCAGGCGTGTAGTGCGCGTACCTATGGTTTGCCGACTAGGAACAATATAGGCTAGACGAAAATAAATCGAACGAGTCAAGTAGTGGGCGTTTGCCGGTAGTAAGCGGCGAAAGCAACTGACGGCTCTCATTCATTACGCAACGTTCGACATACACAAAACATCTGTGTATCAAAACTGACAATGCGACCGGTTTCGGCAGTGATATTTTTTCGCATTCGCTATTCTGTATCGGCCATTAAGATAGACGTGCGAGTGTAAAATAATTCCCTCGTGCATGTTAGTGTATCTGCGATAACGATTGGCACACGACGTTCGTTTTGAGTGTGCATTTGAATTTTATTTGAGACAACGTGTTTCGGATTTGAAAACGATTTGTGAGAGACAGCCCGTCTAACGGTTTTCGTGCGATAACGTTCCCGTGGAAATAGATCGTCTTGTGTTGCTTATGTGTATAAGAACAAATAAGACGTCGGAATTACGTATTATCAGATACGCTACACTGATAACAGACTCTGTACGTGAGTAGCGGATACTTCAGTGAAAGCGGGCGTAACCGGTATGTTTGACGAATATTTTTGTAAAGTTACACCTAATATCGCCTGTAACAAAATAAGATATCTTTTAGAATGAGGTACATCCCTCTGACTAACACCTTAATCGCTTCAGCATCTTGTACATACTTATTAGTTCCGTAATTGATATCAGTTATTATTATTTGATTGAGGATGGTAGAACCAACGCCTATCATAATTTTTAACACGTCTACGTGCTGGTACATAAGTATAATAATATGAGTCATCCTGTTATTATCTTTATCATCTAGATAAGACGCATACTTGACCCCGATGAAATAAAACAGCACACTTTACGAACAATTTCAAACCCATTCAATGATTTAATAACAGGAAAATATGACTAAAATATAAGATAAAATTATCACCTTTGAATAGAAAAGGATTGCTAAAAACGTTGCGCTTCATTCGATTGATAAATTAATTGGTCGATATTTATAAACCAAGTAATAGTTAATGGTCGTAATTATCTTGAAATAAAGTAATGTTAAGTTCATTAATAATTATGCAAACTGCTAATATTTAAAGCAATTAATATTATTGCGTATTACCTATTTTAGGTGCCTACATAAAACACAAAGCAAATTGTTATCGATGAAAAATAATTTTGAATCAATAAATAATCATTAATATAATTACAATTTAAGAGTATACAAGAAGAAACATTTCAAGTCCTCAAGAGTAGCAAAAAGTATACCTGATAAATAGTAATTGCTTGTATACACATTTGTAACCAATTCTATACAGAATAGGAACTCCTGCAGGCGATCAAAAATGCGTCGCTACTGTTGAGGAGATGGTTCCGTCATATTTATGTAAAAGAACTTATAACCAAACATTTTATAATATAACGGGTACTCACGTCACGGTTAAACTGCGAGGCAGTTTCGCCGTAACTACGAGCCAAGCGACTGGTTAGAAATTTCGTCAATAAAAAGTGTTAATCATGTATTATTTATATAATAATATGTATAAATTCCGCTACGATATTAGTTTGATACCTTATATTACAAGTAAACATTTTTAAAGATGGAAAAGATGTGTGTTTTGGAGTTTCTTTCGCCGACTTTTCTCCAAAACGAAACACCTTACGAGTCGGTGGTAGTTTGTTGAAGTTCAAAAAGAATTCTGTAAAGGATCTACTTTGAATAAAAATATTCTGATTTTGTTTTTATTTGGAATAATAAAATAGGTATTGCAGTGGAATCTCCCCGGCCGATATGGAATATGTAACATACACAGATGTCTAAGACCATTGAACATAAAGATGAACATAGGCTCGTATGCTACTTGTGTTAGATAGTAAAACATAGGCGACAACTTCTACTGGGCATGGATTCCACTCAGAATGACAAGGGATTAAGTTCTGACTGAACAATCACGATGGTCATGAAGTGATAAAGATCTCGCACACCTTACACGTCACGAAGTGTTAGCCATGTAGAATTCCACACGATGTTTTAAATCATTTAAAGTACGATTTATCATTTATTAGCCTAGGATTCAAACCAGTTTCGTGCGGATTCCAAAAAGTAGATTATTACTACTTACATTTATTAATATTATTAATGCAGAAGTTTCGATATTCGTTACCTTTAAAGGCATGGCGGATTAAAATAAAACATGCTAGTTAGACAGTTTCTCAGATTGCCGTATAGATAGCCTTCGCCTAATAAGGCTATGATTTAATTGTAAGTAATATAAAATTCCACGTTTCAAATTATTAGGTGAAAAAAATCGCGGGTAATAATAAGTCAGTAGATAAGTAAGTAAACTAACAATAGAATATTAATTATGGACGAGTTGAGGACCAGATAGTGTTATTTGATCCTTGAACTTTGACATTGTGGTCAACGTATAAGTTACGTTAAATGTTAGCAACGCTGGAAATTGATTGGAACAAAGATCCTTTAATACCAAACCGGCATAACTGCAATCCATCGGGTATACATATACATATATACATTTTTGATCCTTGAACCTTGCTATTGAGATAAATGTTTAAGGCGCCTTAAAACAAGATTGAAAAATTGGTTGTTTTACAAAGTTCTATTGATATCAAACTGACATAGATGCAATAAATAACATCAGGGAGAGCAAACGAACGTGCAGGTCACTTGATGTTAATCCATGATATTATTATTTATGAAGATTAAGATGATAGTCTCGTTCTGAATCTCCAACTGAAACATAATAGATAATTCACGGGTGACTATGAAGGCGTTATTTAAAATTTAAGCCTAGGTGAAATCTAATAAATTCCTAAAATACTCTTAATATTAGTCGGGATCTATCACCGCTGCTCTCATAGTCAACTCGTGTTTTTTTTTGGAAAGCAATGCCGGCTTAACTTCGAAGAGAGGCAATCATCGTATTCCTCAGATAGTACTTCAGTCATGTTTGAAGGTGTTCACATCAGTTTGTTAGCGTCAGTTGGCCTGCATTCTGTTTTATTATTTTTTCACATAAAAAATGTTGGAAGAACAAAAGCATGTAGATTACCTCAGCAGTCCGTGGGCTTAATGGCGTAACTGACGTCGCATGTGTAATTATAGCATTTATTTATTGAATGGAGAGAATTTGAAATGGATCATCGATTCAATCATAATTAAGTGTGCCATTTATAACGTAATGGTTTATTATTACGAAAGTTCCGTTATTTTAAAGTTTTCTTTAAACATTCGTTTAGCGATGTCAAAGCCTTTGGACCAAAACGAAATAAGCTTTAATGAATACTAATTTTAATGCATATAGTACGAAATGCAAATTAATTCTTTATGTAAGCAGAGATTTGTTACTTTTACGCGTTATTTTAAGGGCATAGTCATGGTATCGGCATAATTATGGAAATTGAAATAGAATTATGGCTTTGAACATACATAGTATGAAGTTCTTTTGTAGAATAAGACAGTAAGATGACAATGAATTAATATTTTGGATCAGATTTTTTTTTCGTGTCGGTTGATCATATCTATCTCCAAATTTTATTGCACACGTATAATTATCATTGTAGCGAAGTAAAAAAACTCTTAAACTTCCTGTATAAAAATCTTACCACTTACATAATATCTGTGTTAATATTTGATGTAAACGACAACATACTTTGTGGTCGGTGTGGTAAATCAATGTCTCAGTTATATGTAAAATCTATTGTTAACATCTGTAGCATTTTTTAAACACTCTTAATTGAATTTCGAGAAAAGATATGTTCCATATACATAAAAACGTAAATAATAATAAAATATACAAATGTTAAAGTTGGCTTGACATGATTTGCATATCGTATCGGCTTTGCCGCGATAATGGTTTTTTATATGTAAAAATTACTATTCTTTTTTTCATGCTCGTTTGCAGTAGCAAACGAGCATGAAAATCACCTGATGTTAAGTAGTCGCAGCCCATATACATCCACGTACAACCACGAACACGACTGAAATCCTATCTAAGCTCGAACGTACATACGTTGCTACTCCTGAGGACTAAGATGGTCGCCTCACTTCAGAATGTAGCCGGCAATCGCACCTCTCCAACCGGAACACAAGTAATGCTTTATGGCGGATTATGAGGGCGGCGGTGGTACCTTCCCGGTCGAACTATAGTTCTCCCAACTTTAATGTGTTCGCTACAATATAACCTAACATTTTAATTCATTGTTCTTGGCTGGTACGATTGGCATAATGGCGTTGCTTTGTCCGATACAACTAGCATAGCATAGCATAGGCATGTCGTCGTAACGTCTTGACTTAACATAATATTGAATATGGATAATTGTATTGTCACCAGAATCAAAGGCGTATACCAAATTTCAGATCAATTGGTTAACGGGAAGGGTTAAATTTCAATTACTAAATTTGACCCAAACAAACAAACGGGGTGAGCTAAATAAAACCGTTTAATAAAATATAGTAACGGTATAGCGTGTTGGCTAGGTTGGATAACATAAGTGACACGGCGTATCGGCTCAGTTCACATGACTGGGCGTGTTGACTAAACTGAAATGTTGGCAATAGTTTAGTTAATATGACTGAAATGGCTTTTGACGCGGTTGGCATGACAAAACATGCCATGGCGACGAGCGATTTGGGTTTGACCACGGTAACATCTTGACTCTACTAGCATAATTAGTACTAGTGGCTATAACGTGCTGATTTATTTGTTAACGATGGTCATAGCGTGCTGACTTGTCTAGTTTGACCAAAGACTGACAACGCATTAGGTGGTAAAATATGCACAGTTCAGCTGAGGACCGTAAACAATAACCATAGACAAGTATCATAGACAAATCATGCGGTTTAGTAAAATAGTCTGGTTGCCAGAACATTTACATAGAACACACATACAAAGTCGTACAAAGATCGACTTCAAATGGAACTTCTGTTCTATATGGAGTTTGTTACTGATATCCTTGGGGTGTAGCTACTATTTACCATCAGATGGGCTACATGCTCATTTTTTACCTCTATTACCTACATAAAATAAATAATAGTTAAAAAAAAAACTATATTTTTTTCATTTTTTTCATATTATTGCATTCTCATCGATCCTTGATACGTGTGCAAAGTTTCAAATTAATCAGACATCTGGAAATTGGTGAACATTAAGCTCAAAGAATCCTTTACATACATACATACATATGTAGATACAACCCAAGCTAATAAAAGCGTGTTAATAATAAACTGAGATAGTTTAATAATATACAAGTTTTACAGCACAAGCATGATACATAGGAAAATCAGATGTGATTTCGATATATAAACAGAAATAGCTCTTGAGCAATCAAACTCCGTCTGGAAAGTTTAGTTCTCTCGAGTTTCTTACGACAAAAGAAATTTATAGATGTGAAGTGTTTTCTAAATCACTAAACGTCTACTATTTTAAGAATAGTTATTTTGGTACTAAAGTCATATCTACTTTCTAGTTCTACTATATCTGCGATTCGCTCCACATATCTTCAAGGAGTTTCATTTGTCTGTTATATGTCAAGTATATAAAGCAATTTATGCAATGTGAGAAAACTTTTTCAAGAAGAAATAATGTCTAATTAATACTCAAGAGGCACCATGTCTGATAGACGGCTAGGGTTGTCAAACTGAAATAATAGTATCGATCTCGGACCCTGATTCGATTAAATCAATTTCAATAACTTTTAATTAGTTCGATATATTATAAAATATTTGCATTTTTTCACTAGCCCTGATAGGTGATAGAACTAAAGCTCGACCGAGGAGGTACCACCGTCACGCCCATAATCCGCTGTGAAATAAACGCTACGTTTCGGTTGGAGATGTGCAGTTGCCGACTTCACTTATATAATATAAGCACTTATAAGCAATGCGATCTCAGTCCTTAGGAATAGCAAACCATACATACAAACGTAACACGAACGTTAGATAATAGAAACATACAAACTCGGAATGGACTTCAGTACTGTTTGAGGTTGTAAGTGGATGTCCATGAGCTGCAATGACTACCTAACATTATAAACACGTAAAACAAAAAAGCCGACACTAAACGGTGACAAAGTACTGAAGAAAGTGCGAACATTTCGTTGCCGACACATACTCACTGATATCGCTGCACTAAAATGTATGGAGCCATAAAATAATTTATCGTTAACCGTCACGTAATATGTATACATAATACACAACCATCCTCATAATTCGACGTGAACCAATTCTTGAGTTTTGGTTAGTTGGAGCTATAGTGCCCGGCAAGATTACATTTTTTATCACGATTCGATAATCAACAGTCGCGTTAGTTGCATTTCAATCGATTCTGATAACTGCCATCCTTATTTTAGCTTTTTTGCAACGTTCAAGGTTGTTCTACGAATCTATTATGTAATATTACATTAGTGAGCCAAGAGTCGGTTACTACGTGATCGGTCGTTTGCCTCTCGATTCATATAAATCTGAAGTAATAAGCTAAAAGATAAATGACAAGGCGAGTAGATAAAAATATCCTCCAGTATTTTAGTAGCAACAGTGTCTATTTCGATGAAATTATCGCATGGTTAGAGAAATATCGCAGATTATGTAGTCACAAGGAAAATGCTTATATAAAATATAGACAGACGTATTTTCACTTTATACGTCTCAATAAATACAAACCTAATAATTACATCTATTTGTTTGCGTCTTATATTATAATTTAAATTGTTATTTTTACGCTAAAATATTCACTTTAAAACTTCAGATAATAATTTGTTTGTTTTGTTTTCATGTTATCTATTGCTGCTTTTATGCTGTGTGTTCTTGCTGTGTTACGCATGGTGACGGCTTTGAGCACCCTGTTGGCGAAGGTTCACCGAGGGAAAGCCGGCGGAAAAAACTCTCGACACTCTTTTTAACACGATTTTCTTAGCTTCAGTCGTATGTATGTTTGTATCGGAGTCGGATTAATTTGAAACTTTGCATACTCATCAAAGACCCATAACAATGCAAAAATATGAAAAAAAATATATCAAAAAATTTAAAACTGCAGCGTGTCAATAGAAAACTGAAAAAACACCCCCCACATTTTTTACATTGCCATACAGTTTTTTCTTATTTTCACTTTTTTAGTTGGATTTTTTATTTTTAACTATAATAAATATTATATCAGTCCTTGATAAATTAACATTATACAGCATAATTTGATAAAGAAGCACTGAATCAATAAAACCTGAATTATCCGCGAGTATCGGTAATATTCGAGAATACGTCACTCTTTCCTCCCCGCACCACTCACCGGAGGTTGAGGTTCCATGCACATCAAATGGATTTGTGGCGATACTCGAGAGTTCGCATTGCGAGTTCACATCTAGCACGCACGTGCAAGATATGGAACGAGCTTCCTCTTGAGGTATGTTCCTTGAATACTATGACATGGCGTTCTCCAAAAAAGGTGCAAAAATAGGCTCTTCTACATAGCCGGCGATGCATTGGCAACATCTCTAGTGTTGGAAGTGTACATAGGCGACAGAGACAGCTTTCCACCAGGTGGCCCGTTTGCCTTTTCATTAGACTAATTTATATCTATGACAGGAGAGGTACTAATGCCGCACTAATTTCCAGCGTGCGCGATATCGCGTATCGATACACCTACAAAGATGACAACCGTCTTCTTCCCTAGGAGTAGCAGCACACGTGGAATTTATTCTAAGTGGGACTCCTAAACTTTATGGAATTGGTCAAGTATCCATGGGTCGTTCAATCACCATGAGGCGAACATATTTTTTCTTATATTTTTTATTATGTACCTATCGGATGCTTACAATAAATGCTTTTGCTGTTGCTGATATTACAAACCAATGCCATGGCTCGTGGTCACGGCTAAATGTGTACAAGCACGGCCACCACAAGCTTCTTCAAATCGGTCGTTTTGACTGCGCTGATTGCGATTGATTGCTGTCTGTTCTTTAATATAACTATTTCATTAGTAATTAAAAAACATTAATCACCAGTATCCGTTTCATAACAAAATTTGTAAATTTTACTACGAAACGGATCTAACTTTAAAGTCATGTAATCGATTATTACTTTATTACGATAAAAAATGCAAATCCCCTGCTTTACATCAGTAGTTATAGCTTTTTAAAATATTCATAGCGTTAGTGGCAATATTTTATGTTAGTTAACGAAAATTGTCGAATGAAATCATTAATTAAGAACACTTGGTCATACACTATTTAATTTAAAGCGGCCTTCAGTATTGTTTAAATAAAGTATGTCGGTACGTGTATGTAATGCGATACACCGTTATGTTTAGTAACAGGACTGAAATAAGACTGATGGTGAAACATCTTTGCTGTGAATAGGTTACGATAAACAGTTGTTATTTAGCTCTGCCTTCCTGGAAATTGTAAACGTTTGCACAAATCGAATTAGAACAAATCTCAGTTCTTTTGCAAGTATTAAGCGCCTGCAATCACCGCACCTATTTTATAAATAAGAGACATCTGTATACTCGTACCACTGTATTCTGGTTGGAAGTATAAGGCTAATCACATTTTTGAGGTGTTTTGTGATCGACTACAGATGTAACTCAAATTAAAATCAAGTCCATGTTGTATCAGCCACTAACACGTTGTTTGAAACTTTTTTCTAAATCTACTATCGGTTTAAAAACTATCTCTACTGAGAACTTCTGACAAAAAACTCGGCAGGCTTTTTTATATTAGTCTTAACCGCACAGAAATCAATATTAAATTACATACCAATAAATTGTCCCATTTGTATATTTGACTTTGTAAAATTTATCAAAAAATCCGATATATTTTCATCTTCTATTTTACCTCCTAAGGACTTTTTAAAATTCCTATCTTAGTGATAATGTATGCTACACAAAGACCCAGCGGTATAGCTATGTCGCTAAGTCAGTTACTTACTTTCCTCTCATAGACATATCACATCACATACATCCTCAAAAAAAACTAAAATCCTACATTTGGTCGAATACCTTTGGGGGTAATGTTGAGGACTATGAAAGCCGCATTTCCTGTAAGTGTAACCGATAACCACACTTTTCCAACGAAAACAAAACAACACAGTGGCGGCGTCGGTGTCATCTCAATCAAAATATAGTTTGACAACCTTGGCTTGGTAAACATAAATATCTAAACTGAAGCAAATATTAACAAATGTTTAAGCTCGGTGTATTGAAATTTAAGATTAGAGAGATGTCGAAAATAACATATGCGAATGTTACCTACCTATTTATTATCTAAAGGAGCTTATGAGATTTTTACGATGAGAGTAACTATTTGATGTAATGATTAAACAGAAATTTCAATTTTATATTAATCAATAAAATTAATTATATACATTTTGTAACTAAAAAAAGATGTGAGTATCTTTATACACATGTATATATTTTATAAAAAAGTGAATAACTATCGCGTACTTCTGAAAATAAACTGTTTTGGACCAATACGAGGATCCTTCTTTGCAAAAATCTCGCGTTATATTTATGTGTATTCCATTTTTCCTGTTTACACTGACACATGCTAGGATGCGTTACAACGGGGACGTCATGCCACATGTTGCTTCTGAGACACTTGGCTCGGGTTCTAGGTGTCATTTTGTTATTAATATATGTATTTATATAAAATTTAACATTATTTTGATGTAAGACATCTATTGGAACGTCTTTGTCTTGTTAGCGTGATGGCAAAGGCAGGATTTCCTGTTATATATCGAGCCCCTTTTCCTCCACCGCTTTATTCTGTTATTTTACTTCCTTTATGATTTTAAACTAATGTCATCACGGAATTCATACATTTTAATGTGTAATGGTTACTCATGATTAACGATTTTTAATTGTAGTTGCATCAGCTTAAAAATGCCAGTTTCTCTTTTGTTTAAACTTATTTTTTTTTATTGAGGATGTCATGAACTTGAGAATACATGGCTTAGAGCACTGAACACCAGCCCGAAGGCTCTCAAAAGGTAGTTCAGTTCCCCCGCTGATTAATACGGATTCTCGTAACACTTTGATACGTATTATTATAGTGTGGAAGGCTGCCTGTTTTCGTGTGGTATCGGTGGTTATATGCGAGTTCAGTTTGTCACAGTATAGATGAAGACTCTTTGATACTACACTGTAAGTATTTTCCATAAACGTTTTATATTGTTATTAAGAATAATAAGAAAAATATATTTATTTTATTTACGAAACTATGTTTTTCAATCCACATTTAGTTGTTGGTCTTTTTACTTCTTTTTATAACCCAAATTTCAATGTCAAAGACTATTGAATCTGGTCATGACAGCGTGTACCTACTTTTTCATATATTACCTATGAAAAGCAAATTATATTGCAATATGAAAAAATATCTTCTAACGATCATATTTGATTTTGAAATGCCAAATTAAAGTCATCTAAAGGCTGAAGAAGAAGCGAAGCGGCGTAAATGAGTCTCACTAAGCAGTGATTACGTATTTGTTCCGCTTGGATTTGAAACCTTTAGCCCGTGGGGTCCGAGTGCTATAAAATGAATCAAATATTTGTACCACGTTTGATCGACGCCGCCGGTGACAAGGGGACTGGTTCATATCTCGCCGAGAGAAATGTGATCGTTATTCAACGCGGGAATGCAGCTAGCGTTTTTGGAACCATGCCGCATGGGCTCGGACTCCCTTTAGATTGTTTAGGTTAGGCTTTTATTATAATTGGTTTTAAGATTTTCATCATTGTAAATAACAAAAATAAATTCACAATTTCGAAACCCGAAATTTTGACTTTAAAGTGTTATTGTGTTTATGGATCGTATATTTGTTTATACAATCTTTAGACCTTCCCTGATATCCCTATTATTTAGTAAATTAAAAAAAACTTTCTAAGTTTTATTAAAATTCGTTACACATAACATTACGAGTTAAAATATACAAAAGAAAGAAGCACTTAAACTATCGCAACATTGGATATAGATATTAAAGAGGTGTATCTATTATACGTAGCTTCCTACTTGCCTCATAACTTTACAAAATATTAGAGTTAATAAACCTATAAGTATGTAAATTCGAGAAAAATTGTATTAACATAATGACCGTGAAAATATTTAGTAAACTTCTTTGGGTGTTGTCGTGGATTATCTTGGTGACGGTACTCGATCTACCGAAAATAAAAAACACCCGCGCTACGCCGCGGGTTGGCGGAAAATGTCCGACTACATTGTGTTAACTACATTTAAATATTATTAGTTACTAATAATAGCGCTATCCGATGATAGATGGCGCTAGTACTAGTACTGTATTTGGTTGAATTCGTTGTTAAGATAATAATTATATTTTTTCAAATGTGAACGTCAAATTATTATTTTTATTTTCAATAGTTATTAGAATAAATTTGCGATTATCACAGCTAAACAAAAATAGCGAAATGCAATTACAAATATCACAAGTAATTTTAACTTCTGTTAACTTTGGTTTTATCACTGTGTTTACAAAATAAACTACAATACTTTCGTTTTTTAAAACAACGAAAATATTACCTTCCTTACTGGGCTAACGTTTCTTGCTACTCAATAACAGATGGCGCTGGCATACGCTTCCGTCCGAATGTAGTAATTGTTTAAACATCTCGCAACAGATGGCACTACTAGTGTAAGATCTCATGTTTTGTTTAGGAGCTTAAAGCGGCAGCATGAAATGTACCTACCTTGATAATAATTTGTCTCGTAGTTCAATAATCCTATAGGAGATTCGTTAATCAAAATATAGAGGAACATTCACAGGTGAACAGGAGATGAAGTATAAGCATTCTATTAAATTCTTTTTCAATACGAAAGTAGGATGAATTGAAAAATTAACACTTGTGCTCATGTAATCATAATAATAATTTAATTTGGAGTAATAAAATTAACTTTGTTATTTCACTCCAAGTTAAATTTTCATTTCAGTCCAGTCCGATCCCGGCGGAGATGGCGGGTCTTAGAGACGAGTCATTCAAATGTCTTTGTAATTGTTTAGCGCGGAACATACAGTCGCAAGAATTAAAATACCTATAGGCTGAAAATAATAGGCGTGGCGGTAATGCCACCGCAGTCCGCGGTCGCATAGAGTTCAATCACCTCTTATCGCTTGCCTACGTAATAGATGGCGAACACATTTTTGAATAATGAGATATTAAATAAGTACAAAAAAAAAAATTAAAGGTACATTTTATGCAATAAGTAAATACATAATACATTAGCCTTGAACATGAGTGAGAGTCTAATAATAAATCATCCGTCTAAAATGTAAGTAGGTTTGGAATCTTTTAGCTTCGTCACATAAAACTACTCTTGAGTTTCTAGGTATGCTGAGTCGTGATACCGTCACCTATATCGTAATATCAATTAAGGTGTTCCAAAATCCCCGTTCACAAGCGGCGCGCTGGTGACGTCGCAAAAGCACGAGCGCCGCGTTTCTGTGAAAAGTGACGCGTACGTTGCGTCACTTGCGCCATGTTAAGTGACGTTGTGTGACGTTGAGATCCGAGGCGCGTGCCGTGCCAAGGTCGCACATCGGGGAAACGGAATGTATTATAAAATAGTCCGATTATATTGTATAATGACTCGCGTTATTTATAGCGTTCCTTGAATCGGCTTAAAGCAATTATGAACGGATTTTTACAACTAATTTTGTATTGAATTCAATTGTCTATGTCATCAAAGGCGTATATAACGCGGATGCAAATCTGCATATTAGAGACGTAATTATTGACCTCATCGTGATTCCGTATTCATGACGTTGGGCCTGTACTTAGTTTCAGTAAAATCCCATTTTAAAATTAAATCTGTGGTTAGCCAATCACGGATGTATTATTGAATCATGGTTTTTATGGTTGCTTACTTTCTTTAGTTCAGCTGAAGTTCCAATAAATCACTTACCTTCCTTTTACTTTTATTATTTATAACCTTCAGTGGAAAAAATGTGTTCTAAATATGCAGTGGGAAGCAATAGTTATACTAAACATACATTGGATTGAACCAAAATACAATACGAGTATACAATTTTACAAGATAAATTAAATAATACTACAATGAAAATGTAAGAACAGTTCCGGTTGTAATTAATTAATTAGGTAACAGTAGTAAAACTTAGTCGAAGGCCGCATGTGCTCTTTGATAACATCCTATACGAATTGGCCAACGCCTACCATCCCTTAAATTTCATTGGAGCAGCATGGTAATGTATGCTTTAGATCTCTCCCAGGTGTGGGGAATGAGTCATGAGATCTGTCTTCAGTAGTGAAAAAGTAATAGTTGGACGAAAAAATGAAAACCATTTTTGTTTCCCCTATATAAGGCATTTAATACATGAGTAAAACAGGACGATATCGAATTAAGACTTAAATTTTTTTTTAAACTACTCAACACAAGTCCAAACATTTTCGTGAAATATTTATTTTATTTCACCTCTATAAACTTATAAGTGAGCGCTCTGTACGAAAATGATCAAAACGTAAACATTTCCTTGATATAAACATAATAATTATGCAGTGAGAGAAAAGCGGTCATTGCCCCATTATTATGCCTAAGAAGGATAAATACGCTTCTATAAATAGAGTTGTCGGTTTTCCTTTCGTATGCAAGTAAAGGTTTCTTTTCCGTAATCTTCTTATACGGTGTGAATGTCATCCGATTATCACAGTAAACACATTCAAAAGTGAAAGTAGTAGAATCTCATTGCATGGCTTACTCTTTTAAAGGATTAAAAATGCATGTGATGTTAGTTAACACGTGTGATTTTTCTAATATAATGGTAGCAAATAAGCGTGTAACCCATGGGATAATAAGGGGAACTGCCTCCCTAGTTTCTACAGCTACACAGGATTGGACTCTTACATTTCAGAGGTCTAATGGGTCATATGGAAATTCTATAGGTTTTACACTGTTGTTACTTCGGTCAGAGGATCGTTTATTTCAACGTTTATTTCAACAACTTAAAGATGAGGCAGAACATCGTAAATACTTCCTTTTTATACCGCCAGACCAACATCTTAGTCCCCAGGAATGGCAAATTTATCTATATATGATCTTGAAGATGCTTGAGATGGAATCATGTCCCGTTGAAGTTGCAATGACTACTTTATTTAAGGTGGCGTACAAAAGGAGCCAGTTGGGCGGTAAAGTTAAAGGTCATCATATAAAAATATTATTCAATTCAGTTTAAAAATTTAGGCAATTCAAAGTTTAGAAAAAGTAAATAATATTTAAATTATATCATTACAATAAAGTCTCAGATTATGTAAAATAATATACTGAGTGTGCAGATGACTATGAAGACTTCCGGATTAAGGCAATATTTGTACAGTTTGTTCACATACCTACCATGTGAACATGTCATAGTTTGATATGTGAAATGAATCAACAGAAGATGACTTTTAAAAAATTATGTCCATATATAAAATAACGGTACATACCCAGTTTGAGGATGCATATTTAATATGAATCAAGGGTATCTGGGAACTTGTGATACTTGTAATTATTACTTTTCCACGAGCGTCGAAAGAATGAAACGGAAGGTTTTTGAAAGATAATACGGTTTTTCCGCTGAGTAGATATACTTCATGCTACGGAACTGAATAACGCCCTAGAATATAGGAAATATAGATGAGGCATAAAAAACTGAAATATCATGTTTACCTTTATAAATAATAATGATCGTTATCAATATAGTAGGTGACTTTTAACTAAGACAATATGAGGCATGTTTTGACTATAGCAGACAGAAAAAAATAGTACTTTTGTTTTTTTTTGAATAACATAAATTATTTTGGTTAAATAAACTTTCCTTAGAAATGTGTAAAATTGACAAAAAATGTTTATCTCATCTGTTATATACTATGCATCATTAATTTGGTTGTAATAAAGGAAAACAATGTATAAAAGTAGTTTATCTGATTTGACATTTTTATTCTCCGGTCCATTATTACACAAAAATATAATTTGCGTATTATCTTCACCAAATCCAAGATCAAATGTGTGAAAACCAAATCGGCACCTGAAAACAGTAACATAGAATTTTTGTGATGCGTAATCTAAATGTCCTTGACATTCTAAAATATCTTTACACAAATGGAAAATTAATACGGACGTATTCATTACTCATTAAGTTACTTCCATAGTTAAAAACGCACGAGTATAGAGGTTTCATACATGGAAAACTTATAATTTGTAAAGTCATGAATGAATGTATCATTTTCCTACCTTTCCACTACCACGCACGAGACGTAATTGCGGTTACCTTATGAAGTAACTTTACTTCCTGTAGTCAGTGTATCGTGGAGAGGAAAATTAATACGTTATGCTAATAGAACGTTCAAATACGTTTCCATTCATAGTTTTTATTGTATCTGTGTAAATAAATCGCTTTATCGCGACGCAACGTATACCGTTAAATCTATAAGTGTGTTCCAAATAGGTATTAGACCAGTCACAAAATATTATTGCAATATTTATACTATTTATACTACATATACATATTGCATAACTGTATGGGTTAGAATAAGAGCACTCTCAAAGTGTTATGTAAAATTTGTAAATCTCTGCAAATTAAATTGATTGGACAATTTATTTGCAGAGGTGACAAGAGGGCTGGCTCATATCTCGCGCAGGGAATTGCGATTGCTATCCAGCGCGGGAATGCAGCTAGTGTTTTTGGAACCATGCCGCATGGGCACGGAATCCCTTTGGATTGTTTGGGTTAGTTAGTTAGCTGTTTTAATTAGTTTTAAGATTTTCATCATTGTATATATGAGAATAAATAGGATTTGATTAGATAACAAAAATGTTTTTACTGACAACAGACTTTAAATAAATTGCATTTCTTGTTTTCTACCCATTCTTAAGGGTAATAATACTTTCAGATGTATATTTATTTGCATCTATATGTTCAGTAAGACTAGACATGCAAATATTTCTATATAAATAAAAAAAACAAAATCTGTTCACATATGAAAGATTTATATTACAAAAAAAAGTATAACGTAGGTATCGAAATAAAAAAATATTCTTTTCTTTTTTTGACGTCGGTAGATTAGTTTCATTAAACCCGTATTATTAAATCTTGTTGTTAAACAACACGTAGGTTCTAAGATATAAATCGCAGATGCAGTAAACCTGTAATATTTCCGTTCATAGTACGAAGTAATGTGGGTATTAAAAAAAGGTAGTAGAGCCGTTAGACCTCGCCCGGGGCGTTACCACCGCCACACTCATAACCCGCCGTAATGCAACATGTTCTTCATGTATAAA
>DWON01000663.1:0-30387 GCA_018251015.1 Phocides pigmalion okeechobee
TTGCATGCGAGAAACAGGTTTTGATTAGTTTGCAATCACGTTACGTTATTTATCAAAGTTTTAGGCATTTAGCAAAACGTAATGTCCTCTAATCATTTCGGAGTGTGATCAAATCAACGTGAACTGTGTGGGGACGAGCGGGCAGCGACTTAAATTGGTTGTACGTACTCGTGGAGCAGTATGTCTGTACGCTCGATAGAATTATTGCCTGTCGACTGATTTCACTTGTACGCGGTTCGCTTTGGTATGCATCTTCATTTTATAAAATGTGCCATAATAATTAGATTATTTTCAGGTTCAGTTCGGAAGAAGCTGTTTGTTTATTTTCCGACTGTGATGTTGCGAAGAAGAGTTATAATAATTGTATATAAAGATACAAGACCATACATAATCTTTTGCTTTAAGTAATCGGTTAAAGCGTCGATGGTACAATTAAAATGTGAATTATTTACTTCTTCAAGAATGCAGCTCTATTAAAATAATCAAATGTTGCATCATAATTGTTCTAGTAATAATTAGCAGTTGACTATTGGCGCATATGTCGCTTACATGCATTGATGTATATTGAGACAGTTTTTTTTAATATTGGGATAAAATCTTGTTGCAATGTTTCATTACCTGTATGTTGGCTTAAGATGTTGGAACCTTTTTAGGTGAATTAGACGGCAACAGGCCAGTTCCGTTCCGGTTGACTCCGAATATCACAGAGTTGCTCACCAACATCGGCATCACGGGCCCCCTAACCGCCTCAGCTATAGCGGTAGCCCGCTGTCTAGTCACACCCAACTTCAAGGTAAAGTTTGAATCCTATATGTATTTGGAAAGAGACAGAACCGCATGGATGAAGACTTAAGTAATTATTGAAGACGCATTGTATAAGCTTTCCCTCCATTATGATAAAACAGTAAGTGGTAGAAGTTTGTAAATAGATTGTTTTTTTTAGTTTTTGTAAAATAATGTATGTGAGTGGTGTTTATAGTCTAGTAGAGATTTTTTTTACCTGTCTTGATTTTTCGAGGTGTTTGAGTGTTAAATAACGCTGATATGACAAAAGTCTTATTACAAGGAAGCTTTGCTTGTATTGTCGACTGAACAAATAAAATAATTTGTTATGTTGATGTTATATATTATAATTATGCGACTGTAGAGGGGATGTTCCGAATATAAAATAAAATTTAAATGCTGACGCTATGACACCCCGCTTTGCCACACGTATTTTATTATAATTATATCGTACTTAGTCTTAGAGAATTGAACTGCAAGGTTATGGTAAGGTATTTGGTTTTCGATTAGTTTTCTAGATTTTTTGGGCAGATTTACGGAATAACCGTTTGTAATTTAACCTGGATGGGCTATGTACTTGACCCAGAATATTAGAACTTATTTATGAGTGAATTTACATGCAAGTGAAGTGTTGAGCAAAAAATTTGGACTTTAATAAAATTAACGATTTTAAAATCATTGTGTGATTTTGTGTTCTAAAAGCTTGGCCAGTGGACAGTTAAAACATCTGGCCGTGGCGTTGTGATCGCAATATCAGTTGAAAGACATTATTTTTTATAGAAAGGTAACTTACGAAGTTATCTTGTTCCAGATCCAGTCCATCTTGCGCACTATTTTGCGGGATGAAATGGTCACTGGGTACAGAAAACGGTTGGAGGATAAATCTGGGCTGCCAACGGCGGGCACGTCGGCCGACACCAAGCCTCTGGAAATGGACAACGAGACCATCATCAGCATGGTGACGAAAGCCGTCACGGTGATCATGAGCAGGCTCAACTCGCTGGCGCTGTTCGACGGGCCCGACAGCAAGGTGGCCACGCTGGTGGCGGCCGCCAACAGCCACGACAACCTGTGCCGCATGGACCCCGCGTGGCACCCCTGGCTGTAAAAGCTCGAAGGCCGAAAGGACCATTAGGCAATTATAGTGACATATTTTAGGCACAATGCTGACTTCAATATAAACAAAAATATAATTACTTTTTAAGAGACGGGATTTTAAATAAACGCAATTTTATCTCCGCAATTATGAAAAGTTTAACTAGTACCAGGTTATTCTTAAGACGCTGTGCCAAATTCAAATTTTGAATTTAAAATTATAAAAATAAGTAAAACTACAATCATATTTTCTAAAACAACGAACCGTTTTTTAACTCTTAATAATGCACGTATGACTGATATATTTTTTCTGATAAAACTTTCTCATAAAAATAGAGTCTCTACTAATGAAAACATTTTTATATCCTATGTTAAGATACTGAGACCACATACAAGGATGCTCGCTGGCGGAATGGCGGATGGCTGTGCGATGTATCTCATAAATAAATACTCATTAAGCTGATCTAGATTTGCTTTATGATTTGTCCGGTCGATTAAATCAATTTAATTGATTGTATTCCGAGCCTAACTACTGCTTGCTTTTCATGTCTCAGTCCATCTTCAGGTGGAAGTGCTCTTTATATAAGGTTTCCGTCCTCCAAACATTGATTAAAGACTCAGCGCCTTAAGAATTGACGTTTATCAATTTTTAATCGAATTATAGTGCTCCATATTCAAACGAATCATCGCGTGTTTTTGCATCTTTTAAACTCTCGTCATTTTTACAGCTGGTGCGTAAAGTATTGTATATATTTTCATATAAAGATCTCAATTAATATGTAGTATTTTTCTAATCTTTAAGGCACCTTTTAAAACTAACTTTTAAAAGACTAAGAGGACATGACAAAATAAAGTTTTCAGCAAAGCCGTGAGTATTGAGTGGTTACTAAGATAGTTTACATAGTGTAGGTGTTTTATAATTATGAACTTGTTATATAAGAAAGAATACAACAGTTTTAAGTATTTTAAATAATAGTTACATCAAATTCTGTTGCACCAGTCAATTTGAAAAACATGACACGACGTCTGTAGTACAATGTTATAAACAAGATGATGTGTCAACGTCAAAGGTTACAAAGGTTATTCCTACATCATTCGTTTTGGGACTAAAACTAACAACGCATAAAAAATACAAGATTTTTTAAAATATTTGTATATACATTAATGTCATATTGTGTAATGTTTAAAATTTAATTTCCACAAAGTCTAACATAGATTTTATCGATTTTGAATCTTCTATGAAATGTGTTGTCAACTTATATTATGTAGTTGAAATTTAAAGAATTATTTAAGGGGTAAATTTGATTGACTTATGTAAAAGTGCAAGAAGTAAATGTTATATTCTGTGATTGTACGTATGATAATTATGCATTAAAATTGTAAAAGTATTGCTTTGTTTCTTTTCTGTATCCATCTTGTCTAAGATTAGACTTCTAGTTGGCATACCAAATCAGTAACCCACATTTTGACACGTAAAGAAATACATTTAAAAATAAACATAGAAAGCATTCAGCACGTCTTCATAATGCTAATCTACGTGAAAGAAGTTGGTTGCACATTAGAGCTGCACCGGGAGAAAGTATCAGGATAGTGTCGATGGCAGCTGCCGACTGCCGCGACACTCTCCGCCACTCGCCAATCTCACTCGATCAGCAGAGATAGTAAAACTGATTTCGTCACTCAGTAACAATAGGAAAGAAAGTGTAGTAATTTGTGGAGTGGCGCAGGAATAGCTCGCGTATAGCCGACGCATCAAACGATTTTTAGTTCCGAATTACCTAAGCTCTTGTGAATTTAAATTTCAAGGGATTTATTGGTTTGAATAGAAACCTCCCATAAATTTGATTACTTACGTTAGTTTATTAAATTTATGGAATCTCCTTTTTGCATCTATTTAAGAGGACAGTGTAAGAGATACCGTCTGAAATTAACAGACTGGACGAAAAAAAAGACCGATCAAACCATGGTGGATACTGTCCGTCTGTTATTATTTGCCTCAACATATCAAGTGTCCTATCCTTAAATATGGTAATTGGATTAGATTTGATTTTATATGAGAATCAACTCTTATCTAAACTCTAATGACTCCACGTCTGTACTTCATCTTCTCAATTAGAAAAGAATTCTTCTTAGGTAATAGAAGAACAGTTCAAACAAGAAGGTACCTCGGCCGTACAGAAATTTTCGTGTATGGGTTGGAGATGCGATTACCGTGTACACCCGGTTCATAATCACAATCCTTAGAAGTAGCAACGTACAAGGTCAGGCAGGACTTTAGCCCTGTTTGAGGTTGAACGTAGGTGTCCATTGGTTGCATAGACTGTTTAACATAACATTGTTTACAAGCTTGTTTGCTACTTTCCCAATATAGAAATAATCTCAAATAAGGACTTAAAATTTCGTTAAGCAATTAACGGTGAATAATAAACAAATAGCTAGAAGGAAATTTTAGTTATAAACAAACGAAGTGATACGGGGAGATGAATGGATAGAGATTTCTATAATGCTGTATCAGGCTTGTAACATTTTTCAAAAATCAGCTGGATCACGTTTCATGTGAGATGGTGCTGAGTTGGATGATCGATTCGGCGGCGGATCGAGTGGCGGTCGGCGGTCGGTAGGTGCGGTGCTGGTGGCCGCGCGGCGCGTTGCTAGTGCCCCGCGCCGGCCGCGCCACGTCGCCGCGCCCCCGCGCCCTCTGCCGGCGCCTTCGCTCAATTCACTTCATTTCAGTTCGCTCTGCGCCGTCGTGTCGATCGTTGGTGTGCCGTGCCTTTGCGCTATCGAATCGCAGGCCTCCGACCTCTGGAACCGACCGTTTATGACATTCGACAACCCCGCCCTGTGCATTTTTCCGAGTTGCACTTCCATAGGTGCAAGGAGTGTGTCGCCAGTGAACGATCCGTCCCGGAGTCGACGGCTCCTCCCGCGTTTATTTATGTTGTCGTTTTGGTGTTGTGAGTACTTGTGCTGCACGGACGATAACCGGATTATCTTTGCGTCTGACTCGCTGGATATTTATAACGATCGACGGCTTTTCCGCGAAGGTGAGTGAAATTCTCGATTCGGCGAACGTCGTTCATGTGCATGGGACGTCGTGTCGCCGCGACGTGGCGGTTGTCTCGTCGATCGTCGATACGCTCTGGAACGTCGAGAAAGAATGGCGTATCCCGAATCCTTGCGAATTTTATATCCTTCTTCATCTTTACCCTGGGAATCTAGCTACAATAGGGTCCACCTACTGAATTTTCTTAAAATATCTTGCCTTTTCACCATATGACGTCATTTGTAAACAGGACGCAATTCTCAGAAATGAAGAAAATTTTGCAAATAGTGCAATAGATATGCATAGTTGCTCCTATGTATACTCCGTTTTATTGTATCTATCCCACGATTCCATATGGACGGAAACGAATGGATAAGAAAATATGGAGGAGAGCGGGCGTCGGCGCGGGGCGGTGCGCGGCCGGTCAAGCGACCGCATTCCATATGGAATGCCGGACTGTACGCAATGTCAGTGTGACTCTCGAGTTAGCCGCCGATACATTGCACATTTGCAACTTTGTAATTACTCCTGGAGTTTGATGTCTTCCATGGAGTATTTGTTTTATCTAGTTAACTATGAGCGTTGATTGAAATGACAGCGCAAGCCTGTTGTCTCATGTCACCCACGCTTCAATGTATTTTAACCACTACCAATTAAGTTCAAATTTATTTCTAAAACTGGGAAGGGTCTATGTAGGTAAGAAATACAGTACCAATTAAGGATAATAAGGACCAATATGTTGTTATATACCTAAGAACAGAAGCTAATGTGTATATAATTAGATTATGGATTTTAATTTTCATATTGAAGTTCATTTCAACATCTTATCAAGGTACTTTGTCTCGACGCAAGTCTTTTGATCCTGCAAAAGCTGATTTTACGCTTTTTTCAGTTTTCTTTTTTTCTAACTGTGCAAGATGTATATATTTATACGACAATCATGATCAATTTGGCATAAACCTCCGCTTTCATTATCCGCCGTGAAGTAATTCATGTTTCGTTTAGAGAGGTGTGGTGCCTGCTACACTTCATGGAAGACGCCTTAGGAGTAACAACACATCTAGGAGCAGTTTCAGAAAAAGAATTTAGTTCTGTTTTTTGATGTGTTTGTTTTTTTACCCCTTAATAAATTAAAATACATAAATAGGACTGACACTTCATACATGTCATTTGTATGAAGTGTCAGTCCTTTTTATGTATTTTCTGTAAAGCTGCTCATAAATCACAACTACCTTCGCTTCATCTTTACAGAGCCAGAGTCGCCAAATAAAAGGCGGTGAAATACGGACAGACACACAAATCTGATAAAATTATACAAGTTCTAATTGTGTCATTTAGTTACAGTACTCTGGAAATGTCAAAAAATCACAATTTCACAACTATATGTTAATGAATTGAAGAGACAATTAATTAACGTAAATGTTAATGTCTAATTAATTTGAAATTCAAAATATCATTACAATCATGTTGACTCCTATTGTATGCACACATCTTGTATCACTTACTGCTGTGTCCAGACACTTCCTCCAATATAATAACATGATAAAAGCCTCCAACCGCAACGGAATTTTACTAATTTAATGAAAAAAGGAAGAGTTTTAATAATGCATTTGTTTATTTGCTATGGTTAGGGATACCGCTATATTGATCCAGATAAAACATTGTATGAATATTATTTGAGTAGTAATAAACAGATAGGTACTTCAAATTTTATACGTGTCTCGAACCTCGGGAATCTAATTGTTGAGAGTTATGTATGATGATGTAGGTTACATAAATACGTTATGTATAATATATTGAACGTATTTACGTACAATATATTATGCAGTACATTTCGTGCGTGCTGTACTCATATTTTGAAATCTATGGCGTCGTCTCTTCTTTTTTATGGCCGGTAATTTAGATTACCTACTATAACAGACAAATATAAAGATTTAGAATACAGACAAATAAACTTTATAATTATACTTGATATTATAATTGGTACTTTTCAGATGTTGATAAATGACAGAATAAGTAACCTGTCTGTACTTAATTTATTTTGATTCTATTTTCGGAAACACGAAAGAAGTGCAGTTTTTGCCTTCGTAGACGGCAAACTATATTTCGGCATACATATATATGGAATAGGTAAACTATCTATACTAATTAACTTTGATCGTATGGTCGGCCAATTTTTGGACGATGAACAGAAATAATTGGAAGTGAGCGGTGTTGCTGGCCGATGGCAAGACTATTTTTTGCATAATCGGACTTTAGGTCATCATGTTATCAAAGTCAAAGTGATAGTGTGTGCAACATTGCAGCACGTATTACTTGTTTTTAATTTTTATTGGGCATTATTTTATCAGGTCACATGCGTGCAACAATTTAACATAATAGTTAATAATTTTAGGATTCCGTACAGAATCAACTGGACACTATACGAAGCCTTCGATACCTATCTGTCGATACCTTAGGGAGACCCATTATTCTGACTTTTCTTTAAACAGTATTGACCTTACACAGGAAATGTGATTTGTACGTCAGACACCCTAACCAATAAAAATACAAAATAAAATGTAAGAATGTTGAAAAGTATATCGAAAATATACTTTCTGCAAGTGTAAGTTGTAAAATATATTGAGTACGGAACCCTCAATCGCCCAACTTCCACTTGTCCGATTATTTCACTGATCAAAATGTCCGGTCAAATGAAAATAACTTTAATTTAAATGAACGTATCACCAGAGATATCTTGTTACTGTGCACTTAGTCAAAAATATAAGCATACATTATCTTATAGTGTCCGGGTCTCGGGTCAAATTTACACAATCTCGGTGACCTTTAATCTCGTTTCAGATAGCTAAAACACGTTCCTTTGTTAATTTATTCTACGAACTGAACTAGATATCGTTACATCTCATTGTTTTATTTACACTTACATCTTAATCATTTGTTTTTAAAACATCGCGCAGGCAATTATTTACAAACTAGCCTTGTCGTGCGACTTCGTTCACGTAACATTTCGCATGGATTTAAACTAAATGGACTTTCTTACATTTATTATAAATAAATATAACCTTAATTATTGGATACATAAAGTACCTGTACTTGCCGTATTTAAGAGAATCATGACCTAAAGGAATTATAGGGAAGTTGTATATTGTAATTTATGATACAAATGATTACGAATGTGTATTATATACCGATAAAATCTTTAAGAGTTATAATCGAATTCCGCGGTGAGTTTCGTCTCAACAGGGCGACTCGATTGCGACCCGCGGCGTACATCATATTGCATAGCGAACTAGGCGTTAAATTTTAATTAGGTTGCAACTAACTACCGCTTGCTACTACTGCTTTTCAAATTGATCTTATAATGTCACTGGACGAATGATTAAGACGAAGACTAGGATGTCGACGCTGCAAGAAATTTACGCTGATTCGTAAAACAATATACGGTGTTTAAGATAGCTGTGAGAATGTTTTAAAGAAGATAGCTGAACAGGATGAGTCTAGGTGGAACTTGTGGTTGGCAGGCGAAGTAAAGGAGCGTAGCGCGTAACGGTTTCTTCGTGTTTGCAGAGGCTATAATATGCGAGTGTGCGTGCCCACCGCTCACACGCAAACACACAGGCGCGAGTCGCTCACTCCGTGCCGCGGCCGTTGAACCGAATACCCGAGGAATTTCTCCAGCGCCATCGGTTCGCTAGCAAGACGAAGAAGAAAATTATGACAGGTAGATGGGGCGAGGGAGTGACAGGATAAATGTCTGTAATCGTCCTCGTCGCATCAGCTCGCGTGTTCATTAACTTGTTGTATTGATTAACATTTTATTAAATGAGTTTGCTTTAAAAGGAAATGCAGTTAGGCAATTTAAATTGGTTCAAGTTGTCACAGACACGTGTGCTGCTGATCGCGCAATCTGTGACATACCAGACTTGGGCGCGGTTGCAAGTTCTAGTAGGTTGATAGACTGTTCACGTTTCTTAAATTTTTATGTCATACCAATATGTATAAAACGAAACTAGAGCATATAAAATGTTTTCAAGAAGGAATGAAATAGTATCGAATGGAAATAACAAATATTTGTGCCAAATAGGTCCATTTGATATTTTCAAACTGATAATGAAAGTAAAAGTATCGTAGTAAAATACACTATAATCGGTTATCCACTTGCCATGTTGTCTTGTATTGATATTTAGATAAAATTCAAATTATACTAAAGTTGACATAATTTTTTGTTCGAATCCAACAATGTTGTTCGTTCAGCTTCTTTCAGCTTGTGACTTTTTTGCGTGATCCAAATAGTGTTACGGTTGCTTAGTTGCGCCGTACTGCGACGTCTCATTTGGAGTAGCAAGAAATGTGTTTATGATTTGAAACATGGTATAAATAGTTTATGCTTCCAAAACAAAATTATACATAGCGTATTTTTACTAAATTTACAATTAAGTTTGTTAAAATTTACAGCATACGGATTTCACAATATTAGCATATAATTTTTAAATCACAATAATAATATGGATAAATTACGTTTTAAATATATTTTTCTTATAATCAGAATCTCAAATAAAAGCAATTTTAATATAATGCGTTGCATGTTCAAGTAATGAACCGAAAAAGATAAAAAAGCGTGCATCTATTATGTATGTGGCACCGGAACTCTTAAAATCGTAAGATTATAGCTTTTGCTGTGAAATTATATAATAATCCTATAACATTTGCATCATTGCCTCGTTGGTATTTTACTAATAAAAGATTGCATCATTGAGCGTTCACTTTTAAGTGTCGAAACTATGCATGAGTTGTACATTGCACAAACATCCGTCTAAAGACTAACTTGAGGCCTTCGAGACGATCAGATATTTGACGATTCGCAACCAATATTTTATTTCGTTATGTATTGTTAGAGTACTTTACCATTTTTTCATATTTGCACCTAAGGATCCATATGCTTACCTTTTATATTTGATTTGATTTACGTGTTTATCTTTTGTTTTTTTATTTAGGAATTTACGTACTTATCTTCTGTAGTTATTGATAGGGATCCACGTGCGTACCTTTCGTATTTGTATATAGGGATCTACATGCTTACTTCGCATGTTTGAGCATAAGGTTCTACGCGATATAAATTAAAACTTTTAAAGAATAATCGATCAGTATTTATAAAAAGTATCATTTACAGTCTTTTACGTCCTCGTTACACAGATTGATCTTAATCAGCACGTACAAATGATTATACTTTTAAATAACCTATTTTATTTTTCCCTTAATTTGAGTGAAAGATCGATCATATCGGTTCACTTGTTCCCTTGTTCTAACAAAGAAAGTAGTTTTTTTTTAATAATTGCAGTGTAAAGTAATTTTGATTAATCGAACAATCCGGAGAAATCCTGATCATGAAGCTTGGGGTAACAAAATCTTTATTTTCGAATTTTCTAGTTATTTTAGACTAAAATTAAGTAAGTAGGCATTAAGTAATACAATAAGTATGAATTAAAATATTAAAGTCCACTGAGATATGTAAAATAGATAATACTCTTTCCCCAACCATTGTGGATAGAATAAAGTAAGACATAATAAAATGTGGAAGATGTATATGAATCGATGCTTTAAATTAAAGCGTCGATTCATCAATAATCTATAAATTAGCGTTACGAAGTTAGAAACCATCTGAAAGCGTAAAAAATAATATGAGTGTGGGAATTTGAAATGAGAATAGAATAGTGCTGGTAAAAGTTATACCCCTTTGTCGGGTGGCCTCGTGGAGTGGTGCGGTGGTGTGGCTTAGACGGCTGAGTGGCGGTGCCGCAGTGGTGTGGGCGAGTGAACGCGGCGACCTTGGGCCGCGCCGGCCCGCGGACGTTCGTTGAACGCGCCCGCGCCGCCCGCGCGCCCCGTGCCTCGCCCGCCCGCCGCGCCGTCGCAACCCGTTTGTACTGCGATTATGCGTAATTTTCGTAAATTAAATTTAGAAATAGCCGACTTTATAATAATAGAAAACCACCGCAACCATTCATGTCGATGATTTAGTCTTAATTTCAGTTTTAGATTAAATAATTGTACCTACCTATTAATGATGATGACGTACCCGCAACGGTCCGTATAGTTTAAATTCAAAACAAATACTAGGAAATGAATGCCTTCTTTAAATAAAACGTGAGTTTGTTCAACGCAAAGAGATAATAATTAACATGGATTCTTAAGAACAACGTATTATTTTAAGATTTCAAATCGTAGATAATGGAAGATCGGCAACTTTTTGCGTACTTATTCTCAACGTCCTCTTTATTGCAATAGTCGTCTCGAGTTCATTGACCATTGCCAAGTCCCATGTTTGTCGACTGGCTCTTACGTGCAGACGTTTATGGAGGCATTGCCAAAAGCAAAATGTTAAAGTGCCCGCTTGCCTAATTGTCGGGCATCGACATCCATAATAGTAAATTTTAACAAAATACTTATATATAAACAGTACGCGACAGTCACAGTAGCCCGGGTGCATTATTTTCGCAAGCGAGTGCGTGGGGCCCGCCGCGGCCGGCGCCGAGCGTTGACCGCCCAGTCTCGCACTCCGATATTAATATAAAACATAAAACGTTATATTTATTACAAAGCACTTTTAAAAGTATTAAAAATATTAATAATTACATATAGTACTCTAACCCATGTAAAAGAAGTGAGCCAATAAATAAAAATGACCATACAGTCCTCCTGATGTTAAGTGGTTACTGCTGCCCATTAGCATTGACTAAGATGGCTGACTCATTATATAAGTGAGCCAGTAACCACAAGCTTCCAACGAGACGCAAGAATTGCTTCACGCCAGAAATAGGTGTGATAGTGGTACCTCCCCGCTCGATCCGCACGACTCCTACCACCTTGCATTGATTATGAAATAAATCTAGCTACAGATAGTTATTTGTTACACTTATTCGCCGAATAAAATCCTACGGGCGAAGTGAATCTCTGAGAATAGTTATACGCTTTCGTAGTAGATATGGCCTACTGCTAGAGAAGTGAAACTTGTTTCAAATTTATTTCATATAGAGGATTATATGTTAATACTTGTCACTAAAACTTATAAATAATAAATGCGTACACAATAGTATTATCTATTTGAAGCTTTGATACAGAGCTATGGTACCTACATATATAATCTCCATTGACTAACGAATTACAAAAATGGAAACGTCTTATTTTGTATGCACCGAGTACGAAAACACCTACACTCTTGGATTTTTAAAAATGCCGACAAAGAACTAAAAAGGATATTTTAATGTTAAAAAAATTGCAAAAGCTTAGTTTAAAGCTTAGTAAAAATTCCAAAACAGCGAGAACACAGACCCCGCTGTCGTGCATGTTATATGAACGACTTGGCAACGTATGACATCCTTGTCAACGATTTATCGTCCACATCGACAATGTCTCGTTTTAATCTTGAGACCGCCTTTACACAGATGCATTCATACCCGCTAACAGGATGTAGGAAGATTTTCCTCGTTGAGATGAACGATTGGACGCGGCGATGATCGCACGTTCGGTCATTATTAACTAGATGCGTGGATAATAATAAATGGTACGTCACGAAAGGTGGCGATAATAAAATATACTCAAACATAAATATTTCTTTATGTTGAGTGGCTAACGGCTGGATATTAATTTGTTTTTGCATGTGTGAGGAGGCACTTGATATCAATTTCTCCGAGCGATTCATCATAAATGTAATGAAGAGATGTTAATAAAGCGCGCTCGTCCAAATCAAACGGCATGCGCATAAAACAACGAACACAAACATTTTTGTAACGTATGTATGCGTGGGTGTTGATCGAGTACTCGGCCCATTGAGACGATGTGAGGATAATGGATTCAATTGACGTTGAATCGAGTCCTGCGGTCACAGGTTGTGTTACAGTCTACCGCTATCAGTTCGCAGCTAATGACTGCAACTGGTGTACTGTGACGCAGGTTTGTGGCCGATCTCTCCGCTGCACGCTGCCACGACACTTTCACCAAGTTAACAATCTGTTTTGCACTAACATACCTACCACCTGCCAGCACTAACACGTGCCTTGCGCTATTCTTCGCTACGGAGACTTAGCTACTGTAATAAATCGGCTTAGCAAAAGTAAGATAAAACATTTATCACACGTTAATCTTCAGCCTTTTAATATTTATAGTGCTACTGGAGAATATAAAATAGTTTATATCAAACCTTACCGCATCAACCATTCTTTGTATATGGCAAAATCACACAATCTACCTAGTAATCTAGTGATTGCTGCCGCCGTGGACCAAATTTAATAGAATAGATGGACTATCTGAAGTCGTTTACAGATATTTTCATACTTTTGACTACTTACATGGAACGCATCGAACACGTGAATCTTTTATCCACACCTTTTTAAACATACCATGGCCCTCTTATAACGTTCAAAGTATAGAAACGCTATACTACTATTTTGAATGTTATACTCGTCTCCTCGTAAGTCTCTAAACAATTCTTCTAGTACGTACATAGGTAATGTCTGAAAACGATCTTATCCTTCACTTTTGCCTAGAAATTTAAAATACATATTAGACAAATGTTGTTAAATGAACGAATACACCTGCAATGGAATGATGAATCTACATATAAAATAGAATTTTTCAAATTTTTATAATTTGTGTATGGGTGACAATGAGCTAAAGGTGTAGAATTTTTGTTGAAATTGAAGTAAGCTTAGTGGTATTTAATCGCTGTGTCAATATTTTCGAAGCCAAGCCCTTGCGAACAATAAACATTATACAGCTTAGGTTTAAAGCGTTAGATATGTTGTGGAGCCGTAAACTTTGTGAACATATTCGTCAAATGGCAACATTTGACAAAATCAAGCTAGTACGGTAGTGTTTTAGGACAGTTGTGTATTTTAATAAGTTAGTTGTACCAGACACGATGTTCGTATTTATTGAAACAGTTTTAATGGCTTGAAATTCACACATTGTCTTTTAACACCTTCCTTGCGGCGTACAACAATGCTATGTAATATGTATTGCTCGGCGCAACACGCTGACGGCTTGTGCATACCTGTGTTATACGTGCAAATCTGTATGGATTACGGGTGAACAAAAGTGCTGTGTTTACATCGGCGCTAGAAGATGGGGGGTGGACATTACGTCTGTGTATTCGTAGATGATGGTAAAAATACAATAGTTCAGCGAATTGTCTGCGCATCTTCAGTCTAGTGAAATAAACTCCAGTTCAGTGCTTCCCGCAACGCTGACTGATTGCTATATGAGCAAAGCTGTCAAAGTGTTAAGCATTTTTTATCGTACAGCGGGACATATGTAAGATTTAGTTATTATATTATACGAAATAATAAAGTCGTAGAATGACGAAAATTTTGAAACTAATTATAATAAAAGCCTTATAACAATAATCTATAGGGAGTCCGTGCCTATAGTTCCTAGAATGCTGGCTGCAATCCCGCGTTGAATAGCAATCGCAATTCTCTGCGCGAGATATGAACCAATGATTTTAATTTTTTATAATTCGTATTTAATGACATGCGTTACGAGTAAGTTGCAAGGTTGTAATTGACAAGAGAGCGCGCGGCACCGCCCCGTTATCGGCTTTGGCGTCGATAAGCCGGTCGACGGGGAATTGCACTAAACTTTTATCATAACTATATATCCGTCAAAAGGCGTTTATACATCGTCCGACGACGAAGCCTGGTACCGATTCTCAACTAGAGCCGAGACACGGATAAACACCCTTCGCCGGCCGGCAAAAATGTAAATGTATATCTAAGTACTACGCTTTCGCTTTCGCAAAAATTCGCAAATAAATGCAATGTAAGTCGGACATTGTATGTAAGTCCATGGTCCATGTAAGTCATAGATTGATAATTGGTAGAAGCTGCGCCTTTCTATGACAATTAATCTATGGTAAATGTATTGCACCATTATGTGATTATCTGTGGAGTGTTTATCAGTTCCAGTGGGGATTTTGGATTCAGTACTGCTTAAAACACTGGCAAAAACAGTTTGTTGTTGTAATTGAGTCACCCATTCCAAGCTCGCTCGTAAAAACACACCGTATTAATTAATCTATTAGGAAAAATGTTGATTATCAATGTGTTATTCGGTATGGCATCCAGACCAAGATTTTTACTACTAATCATTTACGTAATAATATTATAATAGTTACTCATAAACCGATTAATATTTCTGTCTAAAGGGATCTTGTACATTGCTTACTATAAAATCTTTAATAATTATCCGAAAAGTCCATCAACATCGATGTAATTCGCATAAATATAAAAAAGTAGCAATTTTTTTATTTTATTTTAAGGTTTAGCAGTTGTACAAGTAGGCAAAATATTATGTGGTAGTGATTTTATTTATTACAAAACACTTTAATTATATTAATATGTATTTATTTAAACGTCTGACTTGATCGGATACCAATAATTATGATATTGATTTTATCGGAAACGATATAACTGATTGAAGCATTAATTGCGCTATAAGATGATGGGTTATATAAATTGCAACAATTTTGTTGCGCATTTATATATATTTATGTATTGTATTAACATTTATAATCATAATCAAATAAACAATTTATTTTTATACTTCTACATGTAATATTATAACACTATAATAATATGCAATCCTCATATCGTGTCTACTTTAACATGCAAGCATATTTTTATTTAATAGTAAATATGCAACGGCAATAAAGCGTCGACAATCTGTGATGATATGAATTTACAATCATGCAAGCGTGAAATTTCTACTCACTGTGTGAAATGAAAAAATATTAATGTGCCTGATTATATTAATTTTCTATAAGAGTTTGAATCGAATATAATACCTTCTATTTTGTTTGTACTTTTTTTTTTGTCTAGCTATTAATACTTTATATAAATAAAAGTGAATTATCCGTATTATGCGTGTTAAGGTTAATATAAGATACGCTATATTCCGATTGAAGAAACCAGTAACAAACTGTTAATAAATTCGTTCTATTCATATTATTCTAATAATTGTAGATAACTCCTTCGTGTACTGTTGCTTCAGATTTATACACTGCAGACTATTGAAATGTTTACCATATTTCAATGCACGAGGGGCGGTGATAACAAATCGAGTAGAGTGCGTTGTAGCTGGGGATTACTGCGGGGGTAGGTATCGGCGGGAGATGTAACAAGTGGTGAGGTGCATCGGGGATGCGAGGGGCGGCGATCGATAGCCCGTGGGGCCGCGGGGCCGCGGGATCGCGGGCGAGCCGCTCGCAGTGCAGCCCGGCTGGCTCCTCGGCGACGTAAATAGAAAACCACCAGTCCCTAGCTTTTAATAATGTTAATGTGTTGTCCTCTACGACAAATGAGCGCGACGTAGAGGGTCACTTCTTTTAATTAGATACGTTGTTGCTTTAGTGGATTAAACAAGTTTAGTGTGTTTCACTTGTATGTCCGGTAACGAGGAAAAGTAAAGATAAAGTAATCTTGTGCTATCCTATAACTGTTAATAATACGCTTCATCAACTAACAGGAAACCAAGGATAGTGCCACGGTGCTCCAGTGAGGAACGGAAAAAAATTATTATAGGTAATAGCCTCATTTATTTGCAAGTTCGGTGCTATTGCTGAGTTAACTATACAAATAGTGTTCACTGACTGTTTACGAGTCTGGAAAACGTCTGGAAGTACTGACGTACAAGTCTATTAGTAGATATTTGTGGATATCTGTACTACATAATATTTTTCTTATTATTAATTTATGAAAGGTTACCAGTGATATATTATTATACAAAAGGTTAATTAAAACACATTTTCAGTGTTAAAAATTAATTATCTTTACATAATTTGACTGATTGTCTCAAAATATATATTCCAGAAAATAAGCAAAATATGTGCATATTTTGTAGTGTTGTAAATTATGCTGGGTTCGTACCCAGCACTATTTATTCTATCTGTCAATCCTAAGTATTCCTCGAGAGTTGCCTTTATGCCTCTACCGAATCTGTATTTGTGATGTAGACTGTACCTCTATTGATTTCACATCGTTTGTAATGTGAAAGAGGGAAGTAATTTATTTAATTGTCTATTATTATCGATCTATTAAAACATATTACAGATCTATTACACAATGACGGTAATCAATACAATTTAATTAAGTTCACGTACTATATTACGTTCGAGTTACATATAAAAAGTAGCACTTAATTTTATGGTAGATGACTATTGCTGTTAATCTCTGTTAGTACTTATAACAATTCTGAGAAATTCTGTTACGTGAATGCAATCAAAACAATGGCGTCGCGTTTATTAGAGTACGCTACTTATGAAATCCGTGGCATGTTTTGACGCATCAACACTAATGGTGCATACGGTTTACTTTTATATGTCAGTAAATTTAATTCATAGTTTCTGTAATATAATTTAGACATATAATCGTTGCCGCTGACAAGAGGGCTGGTTCATATCTCGCGCAGAGAATTGCGATTGCTATTCAACGCGTTCTTGGAACCATGCCGCATTTGCACGGATTTTAGATTGTTTAGGTTAGGCTTTTATTATAATTATTTTTAATATTTTCATTATTGTAAATATGAAAGATAATGAATTGAACGAAATATCAGCCAATAATACAATTTTACCTAAACTATGTTATCAGTGCATGTACCTAAATAAAATTTAAATTGTCTATATTCGAGAAGTCTGTTACTTATTTGCAAGAGAAGTCTTATTTGCAAGATGGTCACTACTGCAAATTCTATATGAAACAAAACGTTTGCTTGTGATTTTAATCTTGAGAATTATGTCTGGGCATAAAATGTAAAAAATACTCTATTTACTATACTCTAAAAATGGTTAATGATATGGGTAAGATTACATTTACTCCATAGTGGTCAATATGCGCGACTAAGTAATGAGCAACGTAATATGGAAATAATAAAAACAATGAAGACCAAAGACAATGAATTGTCTTTGAAAATCTTACAAGGAACAAGGTCAAGTATTGGGTTTCTTGCTTGTGGAGTTATGAGAAATATGAAATCAGACATACCTCCGCCTAATCGTTATGAGATCTTGTAGTTATAGGATGGATTACTATTGAAATAATCTATCATAACAAGGTGAAGATACCTTACGTACCCAATTAACCTAAAGTACCTAAGTACCTAAGTAGGAAAAATATGACTTTATCTTATTAATATCGTGAATGCTGATTATAAAAAGGAACCAAATTTGACACAGTAATTGTATTGTTTAAATTATGTTATGGAAAGAGTGAAAAAAAACAATATTAAATATACATTCATAAAAAAATATTCGGTACTTTCCGCTTAACGTGTACATGTAATAGGTTTTCACATAATATTTCGAACATTATCATTCGACATATCATAAAGTAATTGTATTGTTTAAAATCATATTATTATGTGTCAAGTGGCAAACAATCTTTTCAATATTAAATATTCACATTGTACATGTTTTCACATAGTATTTTGAACATTCATTTATTTTGAAATACAAGGAATTCAGATTAATTGCAGATTTAGCTCATCTACGCCATCAAGCTATACCAGTTACGTCATGATTAGGCAATGGAAATAAATCAAGCCGACTTTCTCTACCTCGTTAGCTGATACCGTTCAATGTATATTCATATTGTATAATCTCTGTGACACAGATATAAGTAAAAGATGATCAACTTTGCTCACATTTGTTACTCATTGGTCTGCATACCCATTTAAATCACGTCTAGAATGCTTAAACAAAATAGTTGCTAACACATTTTAATTAACAGTTTAAGCACTTGAATAGCGCATAATTTTTTGTCGGTCTCCTTTGGATTAATTTAGTTTACAAAAACCGTATTATATAGGTACTCTTACAATATAGTATTTTCAGATCAGTTTTATTACTATTATGAAAAAATCTTATATAAAAAGTGTTCATATTACCATATCTTCGCAGTACTTTTGAATAGAAACTGTTTGGTTGAGATTATATGAAGATTAATTTGATATTATAATATAAGACACGTTGATACCAAGTTTATCCACGGCTTGACAAGTTTTATACGATCAAAAATCAAGGTACGATATCTTATCAGACAATGTAGACACAACAAAACTTTCATTATGAAATCTAGCATGCACATTATGTTCCGTTAGAAATAAATATTTATTGTTCCGATTGTGACTCATTTATTGTTTGCACTTTTGCAGGTACGTACGAAGACAAAATGGGCGCCTGCTGGGAGCCATCTTGTTGTATGGTAATGTAGAGACGGTGATGTTAAAGAATTTCTCATTGTTCCTGTCGGCGTTTTGCGCACTGCCCAATTGTACGTGTGTCCCGATGCCGGAAAGCATTTACATAATTTGTATAGTATACATCTTCTGTACACATATTAACGCTAAGTGAGTCGTTTTAATGCATTTTTATTAAATTGTATTAAGTATTACTTTCGATACAGAAACCAAGTCCGTTCAACGAATTTGAATGGTTTTATTTGATTTCGTAACCATTACTCTGAGGTAATATACCTACATACATATATGATATAGTTTGTTACTTTATACCAAGCGGGCGGCTCAGATATATGTATATCCTCTTCTCTTATAGTTTTCTCTCCTAAAAAGCATTCGCTAAAATTTTCGGGTACAACTAGATATAAAATTGTAAAACAATAGTTTCTTAAATACTTATGGATGAATACTGTGTAGAATTTCAAATCAAATATAAACGTCGAGCGCAGTACGTGTGAGAAATTCCTATAATACTAAATAACCAATCACCATTCCTTATTGGATATTTTCCATCTTAAGACTCCTCAGTCCTCGCCTCGCCTAAGCCCGGTTTGTGCCCATAAACGAGTCACTTGTCTTATTTTGAGCAAAAGTGAACAGCCAGAATAACCTCTGACGAAACTTAACAAAACCAGCGTTCGCAATGATTTCATGCAATATTCAAATAAACTAGTATTTTCGACAGATTTTGAATTCTCAACGTTTGGCTTAACTTATGATTTCAAATAATTACAATAAAACAATCTATAATCACATAAAAGTTTATCTGACTTTATATGTAAAAAATTATTCAATTCGTTTAAACTATAATAGCACTTTTTAATTAAATGACTCCTGTATATAATATAATATGTTATATATTATGTTCTTGAAATATGTATATGAACATACATATTTACCATTATATAAATTGATGTAAGAACATGTGTAATGTAAACACATTTTCTTATCAAGTTCTTGTCATTCATCCATTTCTAAGTATTACGAATTTGTTTAAGTTCATAAATTATCTTAAATAAAGTATGCTAATATATAACAATAATATTAACGATGACTTAAGTAGTAAGTATCTACTCATTTATTTAAATAGTTACATGATATTTAATGATCCGTGCAGTCCATGGACATCGTAATACAATTTCAAAGAAGACTGAAGACTTATCTAGGGTCGTACGTAGATATGTATTGCTACTTATGATGACTAGGATGGCAAGTTTAGCTGACAACCACACCTCTCCAATTGAAATATAATTGCTTCACGGCGGATTATGAGTCTAACAGTTCCATTTGACGTGTGTGACGCTTTTCCTCCTATCAGGCGTGTTACTCTAATCTTCTTTCGAGTTATGGTTCACAATTGATATGTTGTCATATCTTAGAATATGGGCACGCGACCTAAACACTGAACCCGGTGCGTAATAATTGCTCCACTGAGAGTGTATAATTAACTTTTATCAATGGTGGCCACGTTTCTCTTATCTATGTGCTCTTTGTCGCGTAATTGCAAAATGATGCATAATGAATCACGGCTGTACGCTCCAGATGAGAACACCGTATATAAAATATATTAGTTACGCATGTAAATGTAGCAGGACTCATATGGGCATCTGTATGCCACGTGTCCCTTACACTCGTTATCTTCAGAAGTTCATTGTATACGGATAATTGCTCCAATTATAATAATTTATTCAACACCTGCGAATAAATAAACAGGAAATTAATACGATACATTATTAATAAAATATGACCGAGATTTTTAATTTTATGATTGAAGTGTTTTCTCTAAGCATTTCAGTTAATCTGGAAAAGCTAATTTAGTATAGCGACGTGTAATAAAAGACAAAAAAGTATTAAATTATGTCTCACCACACACAAACATATATTATTATTTTCTTTTCAATTCGAGTAGTATGCAGCGAAACAGAATGATCATTACCTAGTCATAGAGGCCGTACACTCTTGCGTCTCTTGTTGGATGAATTATTAAGATAAACTTTTACAATGAATATCTCAGCACATATTCCCTTACAATAAAAGAAACTTAAAATCTCAAAGTCTGTATTAACTTTATTTAGTACTTTCCTGTTTTATATAACGCGGCGATCCTTATATGTTTCGTTTTTTAGATTTATCTAAGAAAATGCAAGTTTCATGTATTTAAACATTAAACACTGTTTTATATGTTTTGAATATGTGTATGTACATTAAATACCAATTGTTTTAAATTTATAGACAACATAAAAGACGATCTCTTTATAAATACGTAGATAAGAAGCTGGTTGGACGAGACATCTATTAAAAAATGCGACAGTAGCGCGGTCGACGACGGCAAGCGAATAGCCAAATACACTGTAGCGAATTGATCTCAATGTGTTGCATACGTCGCGTGTGTTCTAAATATCAAAAAGCTATTTAAGTATTTGATGTCTGCTGCTCTATATAAAACTATTGTAATGTACAAACAATTCGCCACTGAATGACTGAATGCGTGACTGGTGATGCAGAGTGGAACATCATAAACATTGTATCGACAATGACGTAGTGGAAAACACCAATCGCTTGGTTTTACCAGCTTTGTCCTAGATAGTTAAGCGCGGTGCATGAAATGATAAAACTACTAGTTTTCGCCTGTGACTTTGTTCGCGTGGACTTTACGAAAAGATTTAGAATTGTTTTACTACATTATATTAACTATATAAGTGACCATATCCAAGAGGTAGTAGATACTGTCATGACATTACATTCGTTATGTCAGTTACAATAAAATATATTATATCTTGTATATTTCAAACATATCGCTAGGAATATTACTCACTTTTTACCCTTTTTGAAACTATCGTATACTACGTATGGTATGGATTGTTAGTAAGCTTTGTGTAAGCATGTACAGTAATTCAGCGTATTAGCGCACAAATAATAAATAAAACACAATTGGAAATCGTGAAAAGGGACATAGTAGCTTCAAACTCGCAGTTATAAGTTGGTAGAAAATGTGTGGTTTATTCGCGAACGTCCCTCCTACCTACTTCTATAGGAAAAAAATGCTGTGAAATGGTTGATTGTCGAATTATTTACACACGAAGCTACTATCTTAATTCTGGAGTAATAACGCATTTGTGATTATCTTCAAATGGGACTCCTGTTTTATATGGAGTTGAATTACATATGTGTTGGTGGTGACCAATAATATCCAGGTGTACTACTATCTTGTTTACACTTAAGAAACACCTTCAGGTTTATTAAAAATAGGTATTCGTATATGTCTAGGTACGTGTGACCATAACATTGCAATCTATTAAGTTACCAACTTTGTACCTAATACTATTTAATAGTTATCATATTGCTACTATTACTAGTAGGACCTTAGGGATGTATTGGCCTTTTGAATATGGATCGCAAAAAATTAAATGACACTTCTGACTTAAAATTAATGTTTTGCATATTATATCCTCTAAAACCTACAACATCGTTGCAGAAGATTTATATTATACTAGTTGTGCCATGCGTCCATGCATCCAGTAATTATTTAATTTCTCGCTCAATTTACAAAAAAACTTAACTTATATACAATAAAACCTTCCTCTGGAATCACTCCTCGTGTTGTTGAAAACTGTGACAAAATCCGTCCAGCCCTTTCTGAGTTTATCACGAACAGACAGACAGACTCGACAGGAGACTTTGTTTTATAATATTTATAGATATTGATTGTGTTCAACAAGCATGTTGATGCTGTTAATTATATTTTAGTAACAACCAATTACTTTTGCGCTCTGTTCAATAACGTTTGTTGTAGATATTATTTTTAAGTGCCTTCGCAAGGTAATTAAGGAATATAAAATAAATTGAAGAACATTCTTGGAATCATGTCTGCACTGTCATAAAATTTTATTTCGTTTTGAAGAAATTTCATATAATTAGATATTATATTAATATGTCTACTTGCTTTTGCTTGCGGCATTATCCTCCGCTTTGTGGCCGGGATTGGGTTCTAGTGTTAGAATTTTTTCGATAAGAAAGATTTTGTCCGTAAACTGTAAGATTAAATAGACGTATTTTGTACAATGAAAGTTTGTGTGAGTAATATTTAAATATTACTCACACAAACTTTATGAAAAATCATCTTGTTTTTCTTTTTGTTTTGATCTTTATGCAAATTTTCATAATTCAAAATCCAGCGATTTCAGCTTTACGTTGATCGGCCAGGAAGTCAGTTTTATTCTTATATACGAGTATATACATTTGACTAACCAGCTCTTCGAGTTTAGTGGTTATTTGTTAGTTCAATGAATCGATTTAACAAATTAAGGAAGGGATAAATATATAACATACATTCCAATTAAAATGCATTCTATATCCTGTTGGATGAGTTGCAATTATTGAAAAGCTTTAGTAATTTCAATGCATGTATTTCGGAAATCTTATAATAACATTTAATAAGCCCCAGGAACGCATTACTTTCAATGAGAATTCAAATATTTCATTATAGATATATACTTATATTAAATAATATAAAGTCGCCAGCGAATGGGAACTTATCCAAAGGACGGTAATTATAATAATTTATATATTATATTTCAAGTTATTTTAACTTATATTAAGGAATGTTTAGTTATAAAGAATATAAAGAATTCCATGTTAATTTAAGGCTTGTTTTAATAAAATATCATTAAAAAATAATGATATAAAAATTGTAACTGAACACGTATAATATGTTTGATACCCATTCTTAAAGGCATTGTTTCATAATTTATGTGGAACAATGTGACGTCCGTTTCATTAATGTTAACGTCGAAACAAGGAAAACAATGCACTTAGTAATTGATGACTAAAGTTAATATCGTAATTAATACCATATTCATTTGTTCGAGCATGAATAAATGACGTGTCAGTTCCATTCACATTCGCGGTGACTTCAAAGGTTGGAGAGATGAGTGCAGCTGTTGAGCACGCTGAGCTCAGATTGGATCCACTAACATTACTCAAACGTAGTGACAGCCTTGCCAGACGCCAACCACCAGATTTATGCAATGTGTTATTACAATCTTGTTTTTATTTCGCAAAACATAGCCAAGTGTAAATAATGAAAGTGTTTGATCGTCGGATTCCAATTTAATTGCAATTTTTGTTTGTATTTGTGTAGACACGCTACTTGTATAGTTTTTTATTTTTTTGAAACAGTTTTGTTCTACATGGTAACAAGATAGTAATCACGCCTACATAATTATTATTATAACACTCGTTAAGATTAAGCAAAATGATTGCTTCACCAGAAGTCATAGAATGAATGGTGTGTATTCAAAAACAAGAACTGATGAGCGCAACAGCTGAGCGTCAGCTGACGAGCTCAGACTGGCTCTCAGCTTCGAAATATCGGCGTGCCGCCGCCCGCCGGTCGAGTGAGTTCATCACTTTAACAGTGAATATGCGTACACTACCATAAAATATACAGCGGGCTATTGAAGCTCCCGGGCGTGCCACGGCCCGCCGAGCAGCGCACGACAATTGAGGGGCCGCGCCGCCCGCCGCGATTGGTGATCGCCTCTGGAACGTATGAGATATTGCGCACCATTTAATGAAATTCTTCCACGAACGCCTTTTCTAAATACTTATAGTACACTTGCGCTCTCAATTGATTACAAAATTACCCGTATACATTTATTCATATCAAGTACAAAACTGATAATGTTGCCTGCACGGAAAATTCTTAGATTTCTGTGACAGGATATTTATTAATTTAACAATCGTAATTTGACTACACATCTAGATCAGTCGTTTTGACATAATAAGATAATAAGGCACCGATTATGGGACAGTCTTGGAAAATAGGAATACGGCAAACAGACAAACTTTAATTTCAAAGTTTGCCAAATATCTCACGATGAAAAAGTTAACAGCCAAGGTCATAAACAGGAAAATAATTTAATTATTATTTATAAAATATTAGGAGTACCTGATATAGAAAAAAAATAGATTGTGGTTAAAAATATAGCAAAAAATGGACATTGGGAAAGGCAAGAAGTTTATTTGTAGATTTTGCACAACTTATGGGCCGGACAAGTGAATAACTCAAAATTTAAAGCCTAAATGTAAAGATCCTCAAAACTTTATTGTATAACGAATTTGTTTGATATGATTGATTGAAAGAAGCAAAAAAACTGGTAATTAAAAGGTTAACTGCGAAGGCCATCATTTCCGCGTGATGTCGCAACGCGACGCCGCCACAGCGGGCCGCTCACCGCACCGTCACTTGCCGTCACCCGCCGTCACTCGCCGTAACACGCCGTAGTCTGTTCACCACGCGCCCCTTCAATTCCTTTCTAAAGTGCTTTCTATGTCTTACACATTCGCATTGCTCGCATCGCTTCAAAGCCCCGTCTCACCTTTACGCTTTTCCAGGCGAATCTTCTCAAATTTCAAGTCGGTCATACGGGAGTCGGATGCGGATGCGGTACCTCTTTCTACTCACCGTGCACTCCAATTATCCAGCGCAGTGTGCTGCATGCATTTTACATCAACATTCCGATTGCGACGCGTCATCCATGATTGTGTTTCGATGCGTCGGTATTTTAGCCACACTTAATAGCTACACACATATCTTCTTACATGTAATTATATTTCGTTTATATTTTGTAGTTATTTGCACGAACTACTTTCAAACACGTAGTTAGACGAAGGAAGTTTATTGTTTGAAAGGAAACTGAAAGTATGAAGTTGGATCTGTTGCACAATCCCATTGTTTCCAATTACATACCATCTTGACAGTATCCGCTGGTAACGTGTAATTCACCCGTACTTGTCGGCCGTTATCCCATCGCTCGGATACTTTAATTAGAACCGATAGCAATATAAATCCTACAGCAATGCACGTTGTCGGTTGTCGCTGTTAGAAAGTGCGCGTGATGTAATATTGCGGTGAAGACGGATCATGTCTTAGTTGCGTTCCAAGCAGTCTCGCTTTGTTTGCTTCCAACACAAGTAATTTATCTTATATCTACGTTATGATTGACATTATTAACTTGTTGCTATTCTGCAGTAATTGCGAGTTATATCATTTTCCTTGTACATAATTTAAACTGCATAGCTCTGTAATATCAAGCATCCATGAACCTTAATATTTAAAGTTCTTAGTTATACAGCTGCGGCGCGTTCGGTTCTAGCATTTGAATATATCTGTCTGTTCAATCTACATGTGTGGAGTAAACGGAGGATTGAAGCGTCTGGTTTGCATAAGTAGATATTGAATAAGAAACGAGTTGGAGTAAAGAGAGCGTAATTTCAGCCGCTGGTACCATGCGTGAGCGCTCCCGCCGTGAGCGTGTCGCTTCCGGGTTCAAGCCCTAGTAATATCGAACGTGCGACACAACAGGTGAATGCATATACGCGGTGCTGAGTTAAGATTTTCCTAGATAGGAACGAATTATTGCTGCTCTCATAACCGTGTAGCAGGTCCTATGTTTTGGTTGGCGAAGTGGGGTTGTCGGATACACTTCCAACCGACGCGATAATCTTAATCGTCAGTAATAACAAGGCAGTACAGTCACCGATTAGATTTCGGTCCTAGTTGAAGGTAGACGTTGTTGTACACGGCAACAACTATTTCCATGAAGTGACCCTGCACGCTTGTTTGCGTCTCTTCTAACAAAAAAAGATCCACTGCGCGCGAGCCGCACACTCATCATAATGGAATTCTCCGTCGCTTACCGGTTTCCCATAATATTTATTCATCCAATCGCGTTATTGGTTGCGAATGTCCTGGAATGCAGACTTCAAAGTGTTCTTTTATTTCTTTATTATACAAATAATTTACAATTATAGTGTTATTAAAAGGCCTAATAATATAATAATGCGTTCTGAGCTCCTAATATGGTGTCACATCTGGAAACAACTTTGTTTGGACGATATTATGTCATACTGCCTTACATAAATTACAATAATGATGAATAAGCGTACTTTTTAAACGTTGATCATAGTTTTTAACCAATAGTGACAGCTTTTGACATTTAAAACACTTTAAAAATATATTCGAGGAACAATGCTTTTCACTGCCTGAATGTGTTATTTTTGTATACTGTTCGGTGTTTACTTGCACTGTAGACTGGTATTTTGAATGCGGTTACAAAATGTCATTAGTTTTTCAAATATCCAAAAGCCGAGCGGGCCTCGGTGACTAATACTTCTATTTATGGACAAGGATTGCAAAACAGTCGAGACAGCTTCGTGCGTCAGCCGTGCGTAATTACGTCAAGACATCGTTTTTAATTACCAACGATGTCATTTTAGGCATTTCTGCAAAATTTTGCGAAAAACGCAAATCTAGAAATTGTGGAAAATGATTTTGAAGTTATGTGTTTTTCTTGGGTACTAAATCTTATAACTTTACTCACTTGTCATAAGTAAATATAAAAATTACAATAATATAAATTAATAAAACTTTATATTTTTATGAAAATGTTAAGAAGGCAGATTTTGGAATTGTTAGTATGGTATTAAAGGGTAAATACATAAAATCTATGCGCACCTTTTGCTTGTAATAAAACTTATTATAAAACTCGTACACATAACAACGAGAATAGTTGATATTTATAGTTCGATTTACGATCTAATCTGGTGTATTGGGATTGTTATCATGCTGCAGATTACTGGTTATCGTTTGTCACGTACTCGGATATGGGTGGATAGCGCATCTCGTTCGTGCCTCGGAGAATATTATCATGTTATTGACCCTCGTTGTTTTGCTCGCGATGCTAGGTATATTTATAAGCAATGTTTTTAAAACATAGTTTAGTTAGTGTGCTCATTTTATATAAAATGTTTTTTCCTTATTTGATTATATAACATGAAAATCAATGAAACATCAAAATGAATTTAAAGTTAGTGCAAAAATACTGAATATTTGAGAATTCAGCTATTTTGGAAAGTAACTGCATTACAGATTGATCAAATAACTACTTTGCCACGTTTTCTGAGATTGGTGTATGTAACTTTAGATCGAAAAACAGTGAAAGTGGCACATAGTCATAACGATCTATGTTATAAAATAACTATATATTTTAGAATAATGTCCAAAAGATTGAAATAGGAAATTAAGTGTTAGTTGGTCGATGGAACAATTCATTTAACCCAATTTTGTGAACATTTTTCTAAAACAATAACCGTGTAACGAGTCAAAGTAGGTGCCAATAACTGTTAGTTTGTCTAAATCACAACATTTCTTACATTTCCTTTGCCAAACAGCTGCGCGGGAGTGATATTAGAAATACTGGACGAGTTGCTTCTGGCCTTTTCTATTAAATAATTTATTGTTATTGCATTCAATGGCCTTGCCTGCTCTGCTCTGATGGATCCACTAACATCTACGTGGCGATGAATTTATCTAATTTAAGATAAGTCGATTGATATGAACACACATAACATCTTTTTATGTGGTCGTATTTATCACATCAGGATTATATTGCCACGGATAAGAGAAAGCTGAAAATATTCTGGGAATAGCTAATGAGATTATTTCTGCTGCATAGCAGCATTGCACCTGTGTTTGAACGTTTATATGATATATAACAGCATTTAACACGATCAAGGCCTACGAGTATGTTTCAAATTTTACTTTAGTTATGTCCAAAAATGAAATTAGGCTGTCTAATATGACACTTTATTTACAAAAGTTGGCACCCGGTCCTCGGCTCTCGAATTTATATATGTATATGGTTATCAACCGCTCTCCAAAGTAATTATTGGCGTCGTCTAGTCGAGTAGTTTATTATAATGGTACATCTTTCCAATACCCATACTGTACTAATTACGTTGCGTTGAAGTCTGTAGGATTGTAGGTATATTTCTACCGGGATTTCCGCTTGTTGTTAAGGAGTAAGCCTTCTGTACGTATTCGTATTCTTTATCATGTATAAAATAAACAAATGAACGGCATCATCATTGGAAAATAAAGAGTCAGCACTCAAAATAGGATCCGGTAATAACATTAAATGTGCATTGTACCTACTCAAGTGACATTACTTCTCTTCATAATAGACAAACACATAGAATTGCGAGATAGGTAAGACACACACATTAATGGTAACACAAATTGATGATGTGTGTTTTAAATGTGGGTAATGTCTACTCGTCTATATGAAGTAAAATTTGCTGCATATAAAGATGAATATTGAATTGAATATTTAATATAACGATTACCAATGGACACCTGTAGTAGAACGTAATAAGCGAGATCCCCATCTGAAATCAATCACAGGTATGTTGTTGCTCCTGAGGACCTACAGACGAATGCCTTATATTCATATCACTGCTTTTCTACTTATATATTTTAACCAGAATACAATACTGTCTACAGAAAGGGCGCGACCGTCCGGCCCTCGCAGTCCAATCTTGAAATGTCGGCCCTTATAATCCGCCGTAAATCATTACTTGTGTTTCTGTTGAAGAGATGTGATTGCCGGCTACACTGTGAAGTGAGGTGAACATCTTAGTCCTCAGGAGTAGCAATGCATCTACGTTCGCGCTAAGATAGGATTTCGGTCGTGTTTGTGGTTGTACGTGGATGTCTATGGGCTGCGACTAAACATCAGGTGGTTTGCGTGCTCATTTGTTACTCTTCACACAAAAAGAAAAATGTTTATCCTTAACAGTTCTTCTTTAAAGTTTTAGTCCAGTTGGAATCTAGGAAAAGCAAAAGCTGTTATATTTAACTTGATTGTTATTCACTAATACAATAACAGAAAACCGTGTGAACTTCTGTCTTCAAAGTATGTAATATTGTCGATTTCTAAATATGTTTTCACCATCTTAATTAATAAGCACATTTTGTAGTCGACACTTCGATGACATTTATTGTGTTCAGATAAGGAGACGAGGGAAAATCTCACATTGACGGAGCTCCGACAAATGTATCCGGCTCAAGACAAGTGTATATGTACATTCGGCTTTTTATTTGTTCTGAATGAAAAACATTACCTACATATTCTCTTCTTATGTGAGAAGAGTAGCAAAGGAGCATGCAAACCACCTGATGTTAACTAGTCGCAGCCCTTAGACATCTACGTACAACAACAAACACGACCGAAATCCTATTTGAGCTCGAAAGTAGATACGTTGCTACTCCTGACGATTAAGATGGTCGCCTCCCTTCAAAGTGTAGCCGGCAACCGCACCTCTCCAACCGA
>DWON01000664.1:0-30359 GCA_018251015.1 Phocides pigmalion okeechobee
CCTCCAATAATGTGTATCCGGCAACCACACCTCCCCAACCGAAACACAATACATGAAGAAAATGTTGCTTTACGGCGAGTTATGAGGGTGGCGGTGGTGCCGCCCCGGGCGAACTCTAACGGCTCTACCACCTTAAAATAAAAAAAATAGAATCATATGTGACAAATATCATATCTTATACTACAAAACACGTGTAGTTCATAAACCATCAATAAATTTAAGCAATATCGGACGTGGTTGACAATTGGATGGATGACCGATAGTGGCAAATTTTATCCATATTTCTCTACTCTGTTAAATAGTCGACTGAAAACATCCGACTCCGGCCACTAATAGCAATCTAATGTCTACGATAATACGCAGCGGATCAGCGGATGCTTAAGGCCTCTCTCCATTGTTAGGAGCAGTAGCAGTACATAAAACATTGCAGCTGTAAGTCAATCAATGCCTTTCGAAAAGAATTAGTTTCTTTGCCGCCCTTTTTAAAAAATCTTCAACATTTGACATTATCGATTAAGTAGATATTAAAAGAATATTTCGATATAATTTTGGATTAGTTGTGGCCCAATACACCGTCCTCTTTCATGATCTGCCGCTGGTTCACGACTATTTGAAGTTGAACGTGGACATCCATGTGCTGCAGAGACCATTTAAACATAAGGCGGTATGCACACCCGTTTTGTACTCGTCCAACATAACTATATTTTTAAAAAATATTAGTGATAAAATGAATGTTGTCTATAGATAAGCAGTCTGGTTGCGACCCGGGGCGAGGCAGCCGGAGGAGCGGCGGTGCAGCGTGTGGGTGCCGCCGTGTGCTGCGCCGTGGAGCGCTTCGTAGCAGTGGGGGAGACGATCGCAGACGACAACCCCGACGTGCGACATAGCATGGTCCTTGCTTGCAAGGAGGCGCGGGCCGCAGGTCAGACTTCAAACAGATACATAATAATAGATACGTTAAAATTGTAAGTTTGCAAAGTTGGGAAAGCAAGACCGATATGATATAAAACTCTTCTTAGTTTGCTGAAATATTAAGACTGCCAGATATTTCGAACTTGTGACGTTAGTACAACGATGCTGTATTCTTGTTTGAAGCGTATAAGGCAGAGATTGGCTAGTGTTTCAAAACACAAACTATTACACAGACCCTCGGTGTGAATTCACAGACCTTTTATTTTTATAATAATATACATATTACTTTGTTATTTTCACTCGCTATGACGGTGAAGAAAAACGTGGTGAGAATACATGGTAGCTTGTTTTTCTTAAAGTTCTCAAAAGTATGTGAAGTCGATTCATCTGCGCTTGGTCAACGTAATGAACTACGCCTTCACCCTTCTTATTCTGACAGGGGAACCCGTTCTCAGCAATAGGAGTATAATTCGATGATGATAATGAAGGCAAACGTACAAGTACTAATATTAATCATTAATTTAGTCCTCTAGAACAAAATCCTACCCTTAATCCAGATATTATCTAGAAATCATTCTGTTGTACTTAAGCTCGATAACAGGTTTATGTTATGTTTCGCTATGATCATTTACCATCAGGTGGATTGTTCGCTCAGATTGTGCTTCCATTTCATTCAAAAAGACGCGCACAGACTTTCCACTCACCTCTAAGTCGACGGGATGAAGAGATTAAACTTCAAAGAAGCTTTCAACTAAGTTACAATAAAATCAAGAATATATAATCTAACAGAACATCGAACAACTCTTAGCAGTCTTGTTAGTAGTACGGTATCCTCGTAGAACCTTTGCGATATATAATATAAAATAAATATCATGATAGTACCTCGTAAAAATATCTGAAATTGGCTCCAAACGTGCTTGACCTTTGTCCAATTCTGATTGGAGTAACTAATTGGAAGGGAAGGTTTGTGACCATCTTGGGAATAGTTTATGAATCGAATACGGGGTCAGTATAAATTCATTTGTGATATGCGTAAAGTTTTGTCTATTTATATACATATGTGTATATCATAACGCAATTCAAGTGGCAGAATCTATATCATTCGACCTGTATACTATCACTGCCTCACCTATTTCTTAGGGTAAAGTAATTCCTACTTTTCATTCTCTAATGATAGATTCACTAAATCGCCTTCAAGAAGGACCCTTGTTCTATTTGAAGTTTCTTACAGATTCCCATGAGCAGCCGTATCCACTTACTATAACGTAGAATAAATGCTTGCCCGTTAATTAAAATGATTTTTTTATCATAAATAAAGAGTGCGACAATTAATAAGAAAATATACGGTAACCCCGCAGCGAAGACGATCGCGTGCAAGAAAGCGCGTGCCGGGCTCTCGATAACTCACAAATTCAGAGCTTAAGCACTATTAGATCCAGTATAACTCCACCAAGTCACGATCGCTAAATCGTTGCCTAATTAGGACTGATTTAACGGCATGTTATCTCTTTTCACATATAAGTTGTATACAAATTTCTAAAGTGTCTTCATTGTTCTCACCGACATAGACGATGTAACTGCGATGTGATTGAACTCTATCGTTATATTAGATAACATAAGAGAACGTCTTGCCGTTTGCTTATTATATTCAGTTATTGTTTTTTTTATTATAAATTCTTTCAGTATCAATTTCGAAGTTTCATAACTGACAGGCGTGCCGAGACGATCATTTTTCTAGTATTTAATAACGTATTTGATATTTTAATCATAGAGGTAACCGATTATTAAATGTAAACCAAATAAAGCCCGAGTACTTCTAAAAGGTAAGCATCAACGTCTTCCCGTAAAATTCTTCGTTTTTTATAATAAATATTCGCTGAAGTACATACATATGTTTAATGTATTTTTAGGACAGTCCACTAGTATTCTTCTAGGGGTTTATAATTGGCTAAGTAGCCTGTCGGTCTTGACAACTTATTTAATATAAAGTAATCCTCATAGTTTACTTCAGTAAAACGTAACAAACAATTAAACTGAAAAGACTTACAAAACTGTATGTATGTACATATGTACAAGAACTAACGTTGTAACGAAAGGTAGCTGTAAATAAATTATTAAAAAAAAATCGTTCGGAAAAACGGAAGTCTATCGTTTGTAGCTCATTATTTTTCTCTTTACGACGGAAAATGAAGATAAATTTACATAGAAACCGAGTAACTTCGAAGCAATTCGCTTTCGCTACGCCATTGTGTCGAAATAGTTTCGTAGATATTTAATCAAGGCTGGCTCCTCTAATGATGACGTCATCCTCTCGCTTCAATAAACTTTAACCTAATATTTTATGTAACAGAGGTAAATTACTGTAAATGTCACGAAAGCGAAATTAGAAATATAGAGCTTTATTTAAGTACAAACATTACTTTTATCAGACAGATCAACAAAAGTTATGTAGGCTTTGAAAGAAAATTTGAATTTAATAGAGTAATTGTGGTATGCCGTTATAGCTTTGTGTCCCTTTGGGAAATTTGATAAAACCAAACTGAATGTGTTATTTTAAATATACGCTTTGTGTACAAAAATCCATAGAAAAACGATTAATCATTTTAATTTGCTTATAATTACTATACTAACCTACTCTTGGCTAGTGTTGTGGGTTCTGGATTCAATTCTTATCATTTTCAGAAGAAAAACGTTTTCAATTCTAAAACCACAAACCTAGCAGTGGAACTGTAATGGTTGGTGACAATATCAATTTATTATTGTTAATCCTAACCCAGGACATGTAAATGCATGGAACGTTCTTACCCTTGTGAATTGAGTAGGAATATTTCATATAAGAAAGTCTATCTTACTAGCCTCTTCAAAGCAAAAGATAGCATTTCAGATGTTGCTATTAAGTATATATAGGTAGCTCTAACGCTAAGTGGGCTATTTTTAATATTTTTGTAAAAACTTATGATCTTTATTGTCGACATAGAAATCAAAACCATGTTTTTTTTTTAATTTTATCAGACTTTAAGTTACCGCAACATACAAAATCACAAAGAATTACTCAATGTGTATATATTTTAATCAAAACTCACGAAATTCTTCTCACTTTGCAAATCGTTCTGACAACTGTTGTTCCTTTGAGGCTTACTTTGCAGTGGCAAATCGAAATGGGCGTTCCGATTTGACGGTATTTGAAATAATTTACATTCGTGTGAGAGATTACAAGTTTATCTCCTATGTAGAAACTTGTAACGTCCTATCTTACGATATATATATAATATCTAAGAGTATTGATACTTTTTATCGCGTTTTTACGCTAAAACTTCAGTGTTGTTATTAAATCTATTGACTATTAACATTTTAATTATTAAACTTTTCAGGAAGATTTCTCAATTTATGAGATATTTTAGTGCTAAGTTAATAAACGGAATTGTTTGGTACCACAACTGTGATCAAATTCACGAAGAATTTCAATCCTATTTCGTGTTGATACAGATTACAAATTACAATCTGATGAACGGCATGTTCATTTTGTAGTCCTTTGTTATAATGTATTGACCGTAACACATTCGTTTGGGTCAGAATGTGAGAATGGCAATCGTTCCAAATTTTAAAGCTTTGAAATGTCTTTGAAGCTTTGGAATTTTTCATTCCTTTGATTCTATTTTTGCAACTGTAAACGAGCAATTTTCGTTTCTCTTTCTAATAAAAATACATTGTGACGAAATTTCATGACGTAGTTTTATGAATTCTTTTTAATGTTTTCATTTACTACTTCAGATTAATCATCTTAGTCATGTGAGAAACCAGAGTAAAATTTAACACTGCCAAATTAAAAATAAAAATTATGCTTTTTAAGATGTCTTATTAATTCTAAAGTGTTCTTGTTTTCGTCTGTCTATCCTTCTTTTTCTTTCCTTCTTCTTCTATTTTTTGAATTGAAATAAAAAAAAAAAACAAAAAGTAAGAAATAAAGAATCTACTTATATATAATATATATAATCGTGTGTTATTTAAACTTTTAAAATGTAACAAAAGATTACACAATATAGTAAAACAAAAGTTATGATAGTGACACAGCTGTGGGACAGTTATAAGTTAATGTTTATATTTAATACGCACATAAACTAATATATGTATGTATGTAATAAAAACTGGACGGAGGACGCCGTAAGGCATGATCGCCGTCATAGTTGTGATATTTCTAGATGGCAATAGAATCTTAATTGCTGTATTATATTTTTTTATGTGAGAACAGTAGCAAACGAAAATGAAAACCATCCGATGTAGATGTAAGTGATCGCAGCCCATCGACATCCATGTACAACCACAAACATGACCGAAATCCTCTCTGAGTTCGAACATAGATGCATTGCTACTCCTGAGGACTAAGACGGTCGCCTCGCTTCAAAGTGTAGCCGGCATATAGGCAAACGTACATACGGCGGGACCATTCTATTTTTCAGAAGCAACAAGGCATCCATGAGGGATTTCAAATAGAACTGCTGTTCTGTATTTGTAGTTGAATAAGGTTATGGATTCTTTCACGTCTACTGCTGCATAGTTAAAAATACGAAGTAACATTAAAGTAAATACAGCACTATTACATTCTTTGAAGAAAAGAGCACGTTTAACTTTTAAGGATTCTTCAATACTAATATCTATTATTGTTACTACATAGTTCGTGATGTAATGGAAAGTAGGTTAGCATACTTGCTATATATACTATATATAGATATTCTACCAGTTTAACTTGCTTCTTTATTCTGAGAATTGTTATTTAATATCTACGTTTGAATATTACATGATGTATTGTGTAAGTAAGTTTAGTTTGCCTTGTCATCTTTTTATGTGAGCAGAGTATCAAAAGCGCGCACAGGCCTCCTAAGCCATAATTAATGAAAAAGCAAAATTGTAAAGTCCTCTCTGTCAATTATAATTACACAAATATTGAAATAGACAAATGACGGTTCAAAATGTGAACATTGTCCAATGTGGCAGCTACAGCCTTAACATATGTAATACCTGATATTGTCGCCACATACTAATATGAAACCTAAATAGATTTGAAAAATCTCGTATCCATAACTAAATTATGAAGCAAAAAAAATACAGCAGTGTTGGCTCATTTTGCGAACGATCACGGGTGACTACGCAAATTCAATAACAGCAATGAACGCGAATTGCCAACATTTGTGTCTCGCTGATTACTGTACATATGCATCGTATTCGGGTGCATTTGATTGCATTGATATCTATACCTAAGTGGTTAATCAACTCGGCGGCTGATAGGGCCTATTATAGAATGTTAGTGAACAACAGACTAACAGATGTAGATTTTTTATGAAGTAGCAAACGAATGCAGTCAACGTGATGATAAGTGGTCGCTGCCACCCACGGACATCTGTGACTAACTTCATACGTAAGCGAAGTCCTGCTTTAAATTAATTTTTTATTACTTTCCTATTCCAAATATTTAAAGTAACCCCTCAAATTAAACAATTGCGCCATAGACCACCACACTATCTCGGAAGCTATTAGTCTAATTAACTCACTTTTGAGATTTATAAATACACGGTTCAAATAGGCTTTTCTATTAGCTAGTAACTTTGTGGTTCTGACTACTATCCGATTGTATGTAGAGTGGGGTGACTACAGTTTGCCGATATCCCGATTTGGCTCTAGAAACGAGCACCTAAATAATCGGTCCGGCGCCAGTAATCTAGTTAGGAAACGTATATACAAACAAGATCAATCAAGAAGCCTTGAATTTGTAAATGTAGATTGAGTTCGTGTTTCAGATGGCTCATTTTCCTTATTGAGAAAGAAAAGACACCTGTGCATGGTTTTTGGTTTTGAATTGGAAGCAATCTTAAGTTTAAGACAGTAGTTGTGAAAATCCCAGGAGGGTGCTAACGAAACAATGTTTCAGCATTTGTATTTTTCCAAATTGACTCGTACAGTCAAAAAAAAACATGGAGAAGACATCAAGTATTGGGTAAAACGGCTTCTATTTGTAATAACAGACTGAGATACAACGTTATTTATTTATATAAATTTACTGATCTTTTCTAGCATGTATTCTGTAGTTGAAAACTACAAGCTTCATTCAAAATACATTCCAATTAATCATGCACCTCTATTTATACTTTATCGTAACTTAATAATAATACAATTTTTATTTTCTATTTTATCCCCTTACAAGTGGAATTTCAAAATTTCCTTACTTACGTTTACCTACTTTATTTAAAACACCTATGTGCAAATTTTGAACATTATAGATTAATTAGTTTCGGGTGTGCGTTGCGTATGTCACTAATATATTGGTTTTTATAAATTTTAATTAGTAACTTTTCAAAGTAATATATTTCACACCTTCGAATTTCCATACCTCACCTAATTAGTATTTTCATACTGCTATTAAGCCTTTGTTATTACCATAAAAACAAGGCTGCCATTTTGTAGAGCCCTTATAAATTTGTGTCAACAACGTGACCCGAATTTTAATGCATAAACGTTATTACCGGATCCAGCATGCTTACAAACAAAAGATGGTAACAATGGGAACCCTTGTCTCAGGAATACGCCTTCCTTTAATAAATTATTTCGATTTATAATTCTTGTATGTAATCGAACGCCTTCTCTTGAAAAAATGGGAAAACTTTTAAATTAAATAATTCATTTACTTTGTTTGTTCTGAAATTAAAATCATAGGAATGTCTGTTTGATACATAATACATTGAGTACATAGGTTAATTTTATATTGGGAATGACACGATGTATAACAGGAACCACATGTGAAATCGATCACAGATTTCAGATAGATAACACATATATATATTACTGATCCTAAAATGCGATTATCGCCTCATAAGTATGCCGACAACCAAACCTAATCGCTAAAATTGCTTTACGCTAAAAATAGGTACCGTGATGGTACATACATACATATCCAGTCGTATCATACAGTTTCTACCACCGTGATAAATATATGCTAGACAAATATTAGATTTGTCACACTCTTCTATCTCTTTAGGGTCAATTTATTTCTTCAGTACAAGAACGTAAACTTAACAAGCGGAGGCAACTGGGTTACTTTACATACATGAGAATAAATTATTTTATATGGAGGGTAGTAACGAACACAAAATGTCACGTACCTTTGTGATAACAATCAGCCTTAAATTAAACATAAATCTCGTTCCCATTCATACTAGGTTTATGGGGTCATGTGTCGAGTTTATGTATGGCAACTTGTTTAATATCAAAGTTTGCTTACCATAGTTTTACAGTATAGTTATGTATAATCGGTTGGTTTAATATTCACCGATACACTAAAACACTGATTTTAAAATTATTCCAATCATTTATATTGTGAATAGACTTACGTGGCGACGTAAAACTTGTCAGTTACGTATCTTCTCTTCTCCTACTTCCGGTTCCTAATGTGATCTTTGTTACTGTCAAGATCCTACAAAGAACTAAGCAGATTTGTTATTTTTCAATTCATACATATTTATAATTATCTATTTGTCTTTTTAACGACACCAATATATAATACATATATGTATACGTATGTACCTTATTTAGATATAACTAAAAATGCCTGACATCTTTAACTCTTAGTTTCACTGCTATTAAAATATTTTCTTTCTCAAACAGCTTCTTTCTACGTTGACCAAGTATGAGTTGTCACCATGAATTCCATTGCGTTTTATGTAGTAATCTCTGGAGGAGACCTTTACCTTCCGTTGAGAGGTGATCTTGCATAATATATGCTACTGTACTACTAAAATCAAACTAATAATTTTGCATGTACATTATTTCTAAATTGTTAATATCTTTTAAGAAGCAAGAAATAAAGGGCTTGTTTATGTATTTTTATTTATTTATGTAATAATATTGAGTTCACAGAATTCTTAATAACGTACTAAATTCGAACCCGGATATTCCAAGTTATCGGTGCAAATGGCGCCCGACTTTAAAGTGTTTATCAAGTCGTGTAAAGTTCCCGTCGTAAACTTATTCCGTTGATTCTACCTCAGAGGATAAACTCGATCCTACTTCGTAAGTACCTTCTCGTGAACTTACGAGAGAATCATAAATAACGAACGTAGGCATTAGATATAAACTTTTAAGTTTGTTTTAGTTCTATACTACTCTGTTTAGGCCATAATCTTATATGTTACTCGAAATAAATATTGATTGGCAATAATATTATCTACTAAACAAGTAATAAATAAAACAAAGGTAGGAGTTCCTAAATACTAGTCTGAAAGACAAACAACAAACAACAAACAAAAAATGATAAGATAAAAATAAAATAATGCCGCGGACGTAATCAATCACAAAGAAAGCTAAATTCTTGGCGAAGTAAATTTTCTCCAGTTTTGCTGAAGATGGCGATCGAAAAGTACCGCTCGGCCACTGGCTGTACCGCTGAGTGTGCTACGAGATTTGTCTGAAAGGAAAAAGTCTTTGCCTACGATATAAAAATGTAAATGAGCTTGAACCACTTTCGTCTACAGCCATTTTGTCTTTGATATATCTATAGGTACTATGTGTTACTAGATGTTGAACCTATTATTATTTTAAATGTGTAGTATCACCTACTATTGCATATGGGTTCAAGAATTTCCCTATTCCACTTTTCCAACCGTTTCCGTAAGCTCGCTCTCCTCGAAATAGTAGAATATTTTCCTTTCAAACCACTTAATTTCTCTATTTGTATTGCGGACTGACCTAACGGTAGTTTATCCATTACTTAAAGTGCACTTCGTATTTCTCGTAACATCTCAATAAATCGCATATTCTCTAAAACGCTATTTATATTCATATCAGCATTGCTCTAATTCTAGATAAATTCACATTTTGTTGGGCTGAGCTTACCTAATTTAACGCGTGACTGTGGTCGTCAGTAACGAGATTATCCAGGACTCAAACAAATCTAATAAATTATAGCTGTCGATGTTCGCCGTCGCCGCTCCCATACCTCAACTAATGGAACAGTCCAATCGCCGCCATTATTTCGCCTATTTGTTTGCCAATAGCATCCTAAATTGAATTCATTACTAAACCCATCTACTAGATTACCAAAATTATACAAATCCTCGATACATAATAAAAGCAATATAAATGTGACGACTCAATATCGTACGAATGCTAAGAATTCATGTATTCAAACGTTACTTTCCTTTCCACAAAATTGCAGATGGATGGATTTTCTTCGAGCATCGGAATACTAAATCAAATTGTAAGCTTATCGACTTTACTTCGATATACGCCACTGGTCTTTCTCTGAGTAGATTTTAAAGTTATTTTTATTACTTTGTATCGTGAGTTATAATTATTAGGGATCTCCAAAAATAGCGCCAAATTCCGTTACCCTTACTCATATGCCTTATTGAGCGAGTGGCCGTAAACAAGCCACACGTGTGGAGGTTCGCAGCGGGAACGTTTGCAATATTCAATGTCCCGTGCCGTAAACACGGCCGGGGCGTAAATTCCGACTTCCGTCAAAACACCTCCAAGGCGGTAACGTACACCGCAGTTCAACTTTTACTATAGCCCCCATCCAACACGCAAGCCCGTAAAAGGATCTAAATTTTATCATGCCGTCCATTTATGTTTGAACATTTCCTCAATTGAGCAATAGTATTAATTAAATTGCTTGTACGAACCGTTACACCCATCTCTTACATATATTGGAATTGCGATCCACTTTAGCAAAGCACTATGTAGAAATACAGAAATAGCGAGAGAGCGAATAACCGGCGTAAAGATTATTACTTCATTCTATTTTCTCATAGAGCATCGCTGACCACACATACTTTCGTGCGTTGACCTGACCTGGGAAAGAGAGTCGCTATATTATATTCACCTGCAGTTAACCTAAATTGCTATAGGAGGTAATTCTTCATAACTGTCAGCTTCACGCTCGAAATAAACGAAGAAACGAAAATTTCGAAAAAATATCTATTTTTCTAAATATAACTCCGATTACTATTTTATGCTTTATGTATTTGATTATATAGTACAATAATATAGTTAACCTAATAAGTTTTAATTTAAATTCTTTTTTATTTACTTTTGGTACTTATTGTTTGTAAGCGCCATTGCGTGGGACATGTTTGCTTTTGTAACTGAGGTAAAATGTTTTTAACATTGACGTTAGTGTTATAAAATGTGTTGATGCTGTCTTGTTACAATAGTGAATATATATGTAAATAAAATGGACGTCCAGACAAAAGAAGGATAGGGCGTCCCCAATCGGATGGATTGACGATCTGATGAGGATAACGGGTATACGGTAAATGTAGAAAGCACAGAACTAGTCTGGCGCCATGTAGCTTAGCCCAGCGGTCCAGCAGAAGAAGACACGTAAAGGCTAATGGATGTGATGTGAACAGTAACTGCCATTCATGAACCTTAAGATCATTTGAACATTGCTTGCGCCCAATATTGCAATAAGATGTTATGATGGTTGTGTGAGGGTCAACAAGAACCAACTAAAAATGTTCATACTAATTAGCCACATAAATTGAAATAAACGAATCTATTCAAATTTTAGTTTAGTTAAAGTTAGTGTTTAATTAAAAATAGTATATCGTTGTTTGCATCAAAATTATATTAACGACCGTTGTAACGATCAAGGTAGGCAGCAGTGTTTGCCCGCGGGGAATCGTAAAATGGAAGTTTTGAAAGCTTTATTGGACAGCGGATCTGCTTAGGTCGGTTTAAACTTTAACTACCTTGCTAATGGATTTTCAAGTTTAAATTCGACAACGTCGTCTTTTTCGCTATATTGTTAAAAAAGACATATAATAACAAGTGCAATGTCACTTTTTAATGACAATTTCATATAAAAATTTCTTAAAATTTTGAAGATTTTTGAGTTATAAAGTTATGTTAAATCATCCTTAAGGATACGTTAACTACAAAAATCTGCTTTACGTTTGAGAGCATCTATTTATAATGAAGTGGATAATTAAAACTTTTCAGTAACTATCTAGTTGCGCGACTGATTTTAAATAAAGAGAAAATGTGTACTTGTAAAATTATTCACTTAAAGTGTATCCTAGGTGATGCACTTTAAGTAATAATAGGTCTATAGGCTATAAAACTAATAAAGATCCGTTGAAATTGTCGAAGCAGTTTCGACATATTGTGACAACTGATAGATAAATAGTATTTTTAACGTAATTACGTAGGTGTTAGAAAACAGGACGCCCGATCGAAAAGTTACAACCGCCACTCTCATAATCCGAGTGAAGGATATTCTTGCGTTTCTGTTCGAGAGATGTAATTGCCGGCTCCACTTACAAGCGAAGCGTCAATCTTGGCCTGAATTAGAAATGCATCTGTGTAAGACGTCATATAGAACTTAAGTCCTATTGGAGGTTAGGTGTGAGTCAGTGGGTATCTAAGGGTTGTAGCCACCACTTTACATCAGGTGGCCCCTTTCTTGTTCGTCACGCTCCTTTGCTATTCGTCAAATATAAAAAAAAAACATTAGAATAAGATTTCCAAAAAATACTCTACAAATAAACATATGCAGTTCACTTGGACTTTTATTATATGCATAGATTTAAAAATTCTAACGTGCAGAACTTTAAGACTACAACCCAATTAGAGAGACGCTTAACCTGAGAGCTCTTATTCAATTTTTCACCACTACTCTCTTTTGTGTATGCAAAGCGTAAAACATTTCGCTGTAATACGTTATTTATATTTAAAGCTAAAACCCGTCAAGTGCATAACAAACACTGTAATGGATTCCTTATCTCGAAATGAACATTCACGATTACAATTTCTAGTGACATTTATTTACATTTTAATTACAATAATGAAAATCTTAAAAATAATTATAATAAAAGCCTAACCTACACAATCTAAGGGGAGTCCGTGCCCATGCGGCATGGTTCCAAGAACACTAGCCGCATTTATATAGTTAATAATTATTCGAATGCAGTGTGTATAGATGTAAAATATTCGCTTTATTACCAGCAATAATGAATTTTGCATTCCTAGTTATTTACAAAAATACAAATATGTTTCAACCGACGCTAAACTGTAACCAACGTGAAACTGAACAAATCCTCCCCATCTCAATATTATATAGCATTATTCTACTTTATTTACTTTTGATGTGATATCTAAAGGTACGCCATGGACGTCAGGCAATTGTCATGCCTCTATTATACCTTCATGTCCTCACTCCGCCAACGTGCTCTTTTTTAATTGTGTTGTATTTATATTTATATATTTATACAGAAAAACATGTTTATTTTATTAACGAAACTCTGTTTTATTTAATTTACTGCGAATCCAATTATTAATATTCTTTCATTATACATTCCTTCAATAAACAGCAATTTCTATGTTCCGCATCTGCCGAGCGTATTTCTTATCATAGTGAATTTATAAGAACTTTTTGTTAAAAAGTTTTTATTATAATTCTGTTCTCCTTTCGTATAGTAGATGGGACGGTCGTTTTCTCAAGTGTTGCATGAGGTTGGCACAAACTCGAACAAGTGCGACGGAGGCAACGACGCGTGACTCTCAGATAGTAGAACCCATTCACTGACTGAAAATATCGTAGAGATAGAACAACTCGCTTTTATTACGAAATGCATTCCGTTTACCGACGCTGAAACTTATAAAGTATCTTTAAGATTATTTATATCTGTAATGTTTTGATGCGCAAAACTGAGAATATTCTTTTCTTTGTTAGTTAAAATCGGCTTGAACACTTTAAAATGTTCGTATATTTAAAAATGTATTGAATCTGGAACAGGATTCGGAATGCGAATCCCTGACACTCAAATATTTTTTTCAAATCAGGAAAAAATCGTATGGAAATTAACAATCTTGAGAGTTCTCCATAGAGATCTCAAATTACGTGTTAAGTGTACCGACATATCCTTGACGAAAATGGTGGACCATGGCGTAACCCTTCTCACTGCTATGGGCACTGCATGGTCAGCAATGGATTGACGACAACGTTGATTAAATATTAAATGCTATCTTTGTGGATATTTGTTACTGAAGATGAAATATCGAAATGTCTATATGTATGCACCTAATTTGCTTAAAATGTTTCAAGTCATTGATTAGAGCAAAATAATTATTTATTGAAAATCTTACATCGTTATATATATTTATTTGTGCTTTTTTTTAAATAAAAGATGTCACTGTCAGAATCACTACTCTCGTTTTATATATTTAGAGATGGTAGAGCCGTTATAGCTCGCCCGGGGCGGTACCACCGCCACCCTCATAATCCGCCGTAAAGCAACATGTTCTTCATGTGTTGTGTTTCGGTTGGGGGGTGTGGTTGTCGGAGACACATTATTGGACGCGACCATCTTAGTCCTCAAGAGTAGGAACGCATCCGCATCAATCCTTAAATAGAACTTCTGTTCTATTTAAGATTGAGCGTAGTTGTCCATGGGCTGCAGTGACCACTTAACTTCAGGCCTGCATGCCAGTTTCTTACTCTTTCATAATAAAAAAAAATATCGATAAGACTGCATTTCAGTTGCCCCTATTGTATTGTTTTATTATTTTGTATATTTTTTGTACGGCACAGTAAAGTGTATTTGAATTTGTATTGATGATATTTTTATAAATATTTGATTGCATGTACCTACGTTTTTTCTTATCTTAACTTCAAAGTTTTAGGTCAGCGCTTAACTAATTAACTGAGTTATATTTAGCCAAAAAAAATATAACGCTGTTTTCCGAAAGCGTAATCATTTAAAATCTATGATCTAATGAAAAACAGCCATGAAACAAGAAAATTCAAAACATTTATCCAATAAACTTTACTGTTTGAAAATAGATAACGAGTGGCGATTGATTTTCAATAAAGCCGAACTTGGCAGGAGTGTAAAAATAACGCTCTCAGTTGCAGAGTATACTAACGCCTGCTCGGTAAATATCAAATCGCTGAGTGCTTTTACGAGTATTCACAAATAGCAATCACTACGACTAATGAGAAGAGGATCTCTTCCATAAAACGCACTTAATGCGTTTAAATTTGAATTTTAAATTGCGGTGGATAAATATAGACAATCGAAATTATAATTAATATGAGTTTCAAATGAATTTATAGGGATGTCGAAACAACACAGGTATGGCTCCTAACCATTAGATAGCTGTACTCTTTATTATACCCTACTAATGGGACCCTCTGTCTCGACCTGGAGCCTGCTCTACCGCCCAACCGCCACAATGGCCCCCATCAAGATCAAACGACAGATTTCTTTTGATGTCGCTGAAAAATTTTGCCACCGGCGGTCACCCATCCAATTTTTGACCCCGCCCGAAGTTGCTTAACTTCATCGATCATTTTCGATCAACACTACATCCTACTTCACAAATATCATAATCAAACTCCACGTAATCATCCAATAGATATGTTTATCAATCTTAAATACTGCAGCTGTTTGTGAATCCTTACGATTTTTCTTAAAAATATTATGTTCTCCAATTGTAATTAAAGCTTCTTTCAACGATTATCTGACTAGCACATAATTTGGTTAAAATAGTCCTCAAACATCTCAAGTTATTACAAGACTATTGACACAAAACTGCGCGGTTGACCTACTGCAGCTAGTGGTTGGGTAACATTTGGCCGCAAGTTAACACTGCCTCCCAGCGCGAGTAAACATCCCCTATGACGCTTTTTAAGGCCGTTTACTTTCATAGTGAATAGGCCATGAGTGTAGGCTGTAAAATACAAGCTCTATATCATATGTCAGCGCACACAATACTGCATTAAAGTGAGTAGTTCGCTTCGTTAAAGTGCGTATTTATTATGTAATAAGAGGTAAAGTATGTTAGCTGGTAAATAGCGAGCAGTGATAGATTGGCGGTGTCATTCCGGCTTCAAAGACGATACCTTAGAGTTTGAATCTCTGATTCTTCGAAATTATATGCGGATTCGTAATAAATTATCACTTGCTTTAACATTAAAACGTGGCGAAGTTTTTGTCTATCAATCCGCACTTGTACTGTACTGATCTAACCCTTCGTATTCTGATCAGCCACCAGTGCAACACCCTGCCCTATGTTGATGCAAAATTAAATGTACCTTGATATTAAATTAAATGTAACCTTGGTTTTAAATGGTCCATGTAGCCTTTCGACATCCATGAACAATTTTATTTACAACTACCTATAACTATAGGTGCACTCTTGGCTCCGATGACTCAATTAGAACAACTCATTGTAAATTTATCGTCTGTCTTATCATATTTTTAAACTAAAACAAAAGCCGATATCAAGGCTAATAACTGCTTTTGACCAAGAAAACTGCTGCCGCAGCCAAACCCAAATTGCTTCTACCTTTAAATGTATGTAATACAACAAAGAACATTTTTGTTCCTGTTTTGAGTATTGCAACTTTATTTGTCGTTTCGAACTTCATTCTTTTCTCGCCATGTTACGTAATTGTATGAAGAGCTACGCTACCAAGTCTACATGCTTGCTTAAACTGGATTGTTCGATTATCGATTGTATTAAGTGGATGCTTATGTCAACCTTTCAGCAGTACACAATAGCATGTAGTCGTATGCACTATGTTATCTTGCGAAAACATTACAGTAAACATGATTGTATTGTTAGTAAATAAGTGGAAATAAATAATGGTTACTTTATTAACTTTGTTAGGACACCGCCACTCTCATAATCCGCCATAACGCGACTCTTGTGTATCGGTTGGAGCGGTAAGATTGCCGAGTACACTTAAAAGCGAGATAAACATCTCTGTCTTCAGGAACAACATGGAATCAACGTTCAAGTTCAGACAGGAATCCTTTTTACATTAGAATGAGGATGTCCATGCGCTTTAGACACTATTTAACATCAAAAGCCTTGCACGCTCGTTTGATAAACTTCTCACATATAAAATTTCTTTCGCGTCCCTCATCTTATTTTAAATATTTGTGAGATGGGTGCCTTCTATCACTTGCTATAACAATGGGATTGATGGGATACTATCCTCTTTTTACAGTTTGCACTCATCGTTCAAATGCAGTTTATAATGCAGTTCAAATACATTTTAGAGGCTGAGATCATAAACTTAATAATATTATCTAAAAGATTTAATATATGAATAATATAGTTATATATACGAGGTCGTTATCTGTCGATGTGAAATGTTTAAAACAGATAAATCTAAGCTCAATACGATACATTATATAATTGCTTGTGTATTTGACATATTTTATAATTTATCAGTGGAATATTATAAACATGGTGTCACAAATATTATATATGAAACTGCCAAAGTGATAGCTATATGTTATGCTTCGATACATGTATTATTATAATTATAAGTTCATACTTTAATAATGTAATGTATGTCTAATAAAATTTATGCGTTATAGAAGAGTGGGGTCGCCTGCCTGAAGCATATTTTTAATTTCACTCTGAAAAACTAATTATGTAACAACTATAATAAACAAATTAAAGTTATTTTTTTCGTAAAATAACGATACTCGACTATGAACGCATCTGTTGTTACAATATTAATTAAAAATAAACCATTCTACGTTAAGTTTTTAAATTAACTCGAAGTAAATAAAGAGTGTTCGCCCGTCGGTGTTATCGTGCCTCAGTCCATTAAGCAATGGAAAACTGTTTTATTGCGAATTATCGAGTGCCTCTTGTTTACCGTTTATTGTGTGCATTGCAGTGAGTCGGATCGCACACATCGTAGGCGCTAGACAAATATGCAGTACAATCAGTTTGATCGCCCCTATAAAAATACTATCTGTACATTTATGTTTTCTCCATCATCATAAGTTGCTTAACAGCACGGACTAGTTAGTATCAGGTGGGATACAGTCCGTTTGATATTTGTTATACAACAAGAAAAGTCGCAGTTATCGACTACAACCATTATTATGAGTATGTCCCAATGATATAATTAAACTACAACATTATACCTCTTAAAAGCGCTTACAACAAACGAAGCTTCAATGTATGTACAAATGTATGATTGTATTGTAAGAAAAAAATGTCTAATGTAAAAAACAAATGATGGCTGTAACTGTAACCAAACGTTACTATTACATTAATTAATTATGATAATATTTAATCAATTTTCTTTTTGTTTACGATACGCAACGTTGAAATAAATCTCAATTTATGAGCAATAACGATTGTTATAGAGGCTCGGTGATACGATTAGGCTACATCTTGATAAAAAAACACCCAAAGTACCTATTTCCCGTAAATTTACACTCCAACGAATCCAAGTACGCAGCAGGTATATAAAGTTGGGTATAAAACGAGGAAAATTTAAAATTTCAGCCGACAATTTATTGCTCTTGCCTCCATTACATTTTATGTAGGTACTTCGGCCCAGCTTCGGGCGTCGGTTGGGTCCGCGAGTAGGGCTGTAATGATACGGACGAACAATTTCGAATATTCTCTGTAACTATAGTACGGTCGATTTGAATTTCCTTTTTGCCACTGGATTTAAAATGTATCTTACCAAATCTTAGAAAGATATATTCAGTTTTCCAGTCTTCGGTCTACTGGAAGAACTTTTATTATGAAATTTAGTGATCATTTGTATAAATATTTATTTCTTTTGCTTTTTACGACGAATTTCACACGGATATTTGTAAGTAAATAAATATATTTTAACTTAACTATTAAGAAAAGCATTGTCCCCCATTTTAAGCATATTCCATGTATATAGAAGAATGAGATTTAATATACAGTTTACATAGAGAATAAGAATTAAAAGAAAAAATACTGTGCATAATTTCAGTTAGAAATACATTGAATTAAATTAAACCTTATATTTTAAGTTCATACTGTCAATGACAATCATTCGTCTTAGTCCTCATAAGTATCTGTGAATGATTTAAGTTTCGAGTCCTGTTCTATATGAAGTTGGGTATAGTTGTCCATGACCAGCAGCGATGCTTAATAGAAACATATTTAGAATAACAGGAGAATAACAAACGAACCATTTGCTATTAAGTGATCACTAAAGCCCATAGACATTCACATCCAACCCAAAACAGTCTAAATCAAATCTAAAGTCCTATTTAAAGTACAATTATAACTTACAATCGCATTCTGCTACCAAAACACAACAGTCGCTCATAGTCACATCGGATTATTGGAAATGCAATAGTACGTTTCCCCGGTTGAACTACAGTTCTATCGCCTGATTACTGTGTCCATTGCATGTCCGTTTACTACTTCAATTACATAAACAAAGATTACTTGTTATTTATACATGAGCGTGGAAAACAAAGGATTACGGCAAGTCCAGACTACACGATTTAATTAACGTCGAACTTGAGCACGCAGTGAAGCCTTTATTGGCGATAAAGAAAATCTGCCACAAACGTAACGCCGGCATTGCGAGATCTAAGCCACGCATCAGCATAATTCCGTGATAATGCGCTCCTTGAGTGTTGAACCCTCCCTGTGGATTATGGCCATGAGTCCGTCGCAAATAAGCTTTCACTTTCTTCGGGTCATCCTTTGTTAAGAATATATTTACGAACGAAATACGCGTAGATAATTTTTAATACGTAAAACGTAAAATGGAGTAAAAGTTTTGTTCCATATATTTAATATACATTTTCATTGTTTTTAATTTCATTCAGTAATAATATTTGAAGAAAATATTGTTATTAATTATTTTTAGATAATAATGCTGAATATTATTTAACAGTATTTTCTACAAATATTATAACTTAATTTGCTTTGTAAAATGGGTACTGGTGTCTATATCGAGTGGCAAACAATTATGCCATTTTTGTTTTATTTTAGATAGTGACAGACATGTTCAAATAACTTGATTAGGCTCTTTTAGTGGTCAACTATTTCTGCAAATTTTGGCCACGTGATTGTCCTTAATGACCTTATCTTTGAAGTCTGCGTGTCTAATCTTAGCCAGCGAAACGTAATTTAAATTTCCACCATTCATTTAAATACATCTTAGTTCAAAAGAAAGTCATGGACGATTTTTAGTTTAAAACAGTCCACAAACAAAGAATCTCAATTTCACACTTAGCATATTTTTACATTTGTACAGCTCAAAAAGCTCGTATTTCCAGGCCGCGGTCTCATTTCCATAAGCTCATCAATCCAGATATAAAATTAACTCTCGGTGGATACGTGTATGCCGTAATATCGCTGGAGTTGATAAATTAGAGTGTATATTATTTACTTTAATGCTCTCCTAATTTTAATCTTGACAGACTAATATAAATTCTACATTAAATTTCATTGAGACCTTTATTTTCTTCGAAGTAACGGTGTTCACTTTTGTCAATCCGTTGATTTAAGTCCTCATATAATGAAAATCGTTTCTGGAGGCATAATCTCCAATCAGTGATTAATTAAGCCAATATATAAAGGTATTAGTTCTTCTAAATCTTTGTCCTTGACAGGAAAGTTTTAAATAAATTACGATTTGGTGTACTTTTGCGAATAATCGAGAACTTGAATCGAGTTTTTCCAGAGAGGCGAAACAAAAACTTTTGGGATAATTTCCTTTGCTCAAATTTATTTTTACTGGATACTTTATTTACTTTCAATTTCTTCCTCTTTACGTACAAAAAACACTTTTGGAGATAAAGCAGTTTACCGAGATGTAGAGCGAGCATAATGCGTTGCTAAAACAAACATTTGTGTGACAGTTGTGACACTTTACCACCAAATCGTCTCGTCTTAAGTATATGTAAACGATTCCCACCCGATATTCAATTTTGTCGAGTATCTGACATTATATAAATATAAAATGTTTATGGAATCTTTATTTTCCTTTGTTTCTCTTCTTCGATTATTTCCTTTGTTTTTTAATGTTTTGTTGATATTCTTTGGAGCAGACACTATGATTTGTATTTTAATAACTCTGCATCGAATTCAAAAGTAATTGAAATGTAGAACAGCATCAATCAATATTAAAATTTATTCTTACATTTTTAAATATTATTAACAAAGAATGTAGCTTTGAGACTTACGTCTAAAAGTGAGTCTACATACATATGTGTCTATAAATTGCCCTTTTATAATTATTTATGAAAGCTATAAAATTTCTGACGCAGCCTTACCTAGTGAGTAGTGACTAGTGCTTAGTAAGATCCTGGACTTTGATGTCCAGCATTCGAACCTCTATCATCTCGTAATTTTTGCAGCTATATGCCTATTAGAAATAAGCTCTGAAAAAAAGGTGTGCGGAAATTGTAGGTTTCTTCACACTTTTTTTTGAGAGTTCTGCAACAAGGTCTCAAAGGTGTGTGAAGTCTATCAACCCACCCTTGGCCTTCGTCTTGGGCCTTGGGCTGTACCATCTCATTTCTGATAAAAAAAACACGTATCCAAAAGAGTTATTAATGGGTACGATTTAAACAAAATAAAAGTTACACCCTCTACACTACATTCAAAAATCTAAAACACTATTCTCAATGTTTTGGATACACATAAAGATGACTCCATGATACAAAGACAAGTATATAAAGACATAGACCCAGAACAGTAACCTTGATTCGTAATTTACATGTCTGCCTGGTCAGGGATTGAACTCGGAACGTATGGTAAAGGATGCGTCACGCGATTCATGGATATTTTAAAACATATAAATGGAATAAAGAAGAAAATATACTTTTTATTAAACCCCATGCTACATTTTTACCAACATAAGGATCATCAACTGATAACGCATCCTACGCTTAAATTCCGTTATCGACCCCTTGTAATACGTATACCTAATATCAAGCAGATAAGATTATCTACTTAATAACTAACCTGCATATATTATGGAATTGTGGTATCTAACAGTATTGTGCTGATTAACGCTACTGCTTACATATATAGTTTTTTATCCATTGTGTTTTTAAATTGTAGAAGAAAAAGCAAAACGGCGTAAATATGTTTCACTTAGCGCTGACTATGTGTTTGTTTCGTTTGGGTTTGAACAGTTTAATTTCTAGCGTCCAAATGCTAAAAATATCTTAATCTTCGTGCCACTTTTATCGATGATGCTAGTGACAAAAGGGCTAGTTCATATCTCACACGCAGAATAACGATTACTATTCAGCGTAAAAATACGTCCACGGTTCTTGGTACCATGCGGAGTGAGCAAGGACTGCCTGCCGATAAAAAAATAGGCTTTTATTAAATTCATAAAATCTATTTTTTTATGTTTAAGTTCATTAAATTTGTGTATAAATAAATAAAGATTAAATTATAACCTATTTATCAGAAATCTATTGCACGTGGTTTAAACAATGACTAAATATAAATAATAAAGACATGTAACGACAAAATACTTGTTAAGAAACATTAATCAAGCCAGAGCACTAAACAGGTCACCACAACATTTAATTTAATTAATTACCTACTAAGGGGCAAACGCATTCTGCCCCACACAATGTCACGACATCATGACTCCAGTAGACAATATAACTCAAGCAAATGACTTATATGACCCCGTTCTTAAACAATGGTTCTTACAATCTCCCTGAGCTGATACAGCTTACCCTTGAAACTCTGAAAGATTTAAAGTAAAGATAGAACATAGCAGCTACAGTCTTCAAAGATACTTGACTCTATCTATATATTATGCTTTCTTTGACGCGAGTTTGAAGGGCACACGTTCTACTTTAAAGTAACGAATAAAATGAAACTTGTCCCCAGAAATTATTACCACATTTGGCTCAACTATGCTCCACAATAGTATACTGTATACGTATGTATATATACGACCCATGCCAAGTGACATTTGGTGTTGCCAACAATTTTTGACGAACATTAAGAACTTAGGGGAGTTTATAAAGAAACTTTACCACGAATTGCTGTATATCACATCTAACCTACTTAGTAACAGCCGCTAAATGGCCCGTAGCACGAAATTTGATTTATGTAAGTGATGCTATTAATGTGTCTTAACGTTACAGCGCTATGGCGCATTTATACAGGCGAATAATTTATACCGAATGACAGTATCAGTTAAGCAAATAGGAAATATTAAAATAAATATTTAATAATCATTCATTTTAAGATTACGCACAAATTATAACTGTATAATTTTGTCTTAGGAGATTTAGAACTTTCTTCATTCGAACCATATTAAGTCCTTTATGTACCTATATTTAGATTAGTTTACTCGGTGTTTTTTTTATTGTTATTTATTTGATGAAGTTTTTGAAGGTGGGAGAACTATAGTTCGACCGGGGAGGTGCCACCGCCATCCTCATAATCTGCCGTAAAACGTTTTTTGTGTTTCGGTTGGAGAGGTGCGGTTGCCAGCTACACTTTGAAGCGACGCGACCATCTTAGTCTTCAAGAGTAGCAACGTGCTTGTACGTGGAACTCTATGGGCTGCCACTACTTAACATCAGGTAGCTTGCATGGTCGTTTGCTACTCTTCTCACATAAAATAATAATACGTATCGGTACACAAGTTTGATTCTTGGCCAGGCAAGTTAAATGCGACAAAAGGAGGTATTACCGTTGCAAAACAATTTCAATAATGACTAGAAGTATTCGCGGTAGAAAAATTTAAAACATCTTTACATATACAACGGACGGACACACCACCTGATATTAAGCAGTCTCTGCAGCCTATGAACATCGGCATAAATACTCAGATGCGCTACTACTCCTAAGGATGATCGCTTGTAAGTATTGCCGAGAAACGAAACTCTCAATATAAAAAAAGTTATTTCATGGTGAAAACGTATTCCCATTCTCCATGTGCCTAAGGTATAAAATTTGTTATTGTGAAATTATTGCACCATAAGTAGAAGCATTTACTTCCTTATCGAACTTAAGTAGGCCAAATCGATTACTGTTACAAACGTAACAGATCTGTGTGGGAACCGGAAACGGGGCGACAAGATGTTTGAAATTGTCAGGAAGGTGTCGAACCTGATACAGCCCCATAATATAATTCGTCCCGGAAATGAATGTTCCCGATCGAACCTTTACAAACGGAAATAGTAGAATTCAGTTTGACGCATACGAAAAAGTGAGTACAATTCAAGGTCGAAGGAATACAAGCTGTCACTGGTGTATCGGCTATTATTTAATAGCGATAAAAAATTAGCAAGGTTTAAAATGCTTCTAATAGCTGTCGTGAGGTTTATATCTATTCAAAAAGCAATAGCTGGGCTTGAAGCTATACATAAAGCTATCGTTAAATTTACAGTGGTTTCAAAAGCTATAACTGGGTTTAAAGCAGGTAAAAACGTGTTACTAGGTTTCAAGTAATTCACAAAACACCCTGAATGATTTAAAAACAAGTGTCGGTAGGATTGAACACTGTTTTCGCTGATACGAATTGCAGCAGTGTAGTGAAATAGTCTTTAGCCCTTTACCACAAGGAGGAGAGACGCATGACCAACAGTAGAATATAAAATAGTTGCAGTCTGGTAATGTTAATTTAGGATTCCACTTTTCGAAGTTCAAATTATTCTCGCTTAATTTAGAAATCAGTTACTACTTTTATGGTATTTTTATTTGAATATTTGAGAGTTTTCCTTAATATCATATTGAGTGTAATAATTACCTTTGGTCTGAGTTTAATAGATTGATAAATTCTTCTTGTTCTGTAATCAGTTGCCGGTATTGAGGCAATAATAGCATCATAATGATGATGATAATGATCATTTTACGAGTTTATAGCTTTATGCTTCAGTGATAAATATAAGTCTTTCTTTACGACTGGAGGAAGCTTGGAACACAGTCCACCAAGCTGCTGAAAGGCATATAAGAGAAATAGTTTGGCTATCAGCCTGTCAGATACTGTTAAGCCATCCGTAGGACTTTCTACAAGTTTTTACATATGTTATGTATATAACTGGGTAGAAATACTGAACGAGGTATAAGAGCGCATTAGATTTAGCCGATAGCGGTTACCCATCCAACTTTCAAACGCAATCCATATTGCTTAACTATGTCAATCGTTTCCGTTCCACACAAGCTACTGTTTTACACACGTTTCTCGCTAGTAACGTCACGTAATTCAATTTATTAAGTTAATAAAGTGTTAAGTGCCATGACCAAAATATATTTTTGATGCACATGGCATTAATTTTATCGTATTTACTTTTCACACAAAAAATACTTCATTTAATAAATCATTTTACCATTTAAACTGTCTTGTGTGTTAAAATTATGTGAACATCATTAAACAATATTCATTAGTCAAGAATAATTAAAAAGCGTTTTGATTTAACTTACAGTACCACCAGGTTGAGCTACTATATTATGTATAGTTTAATGATGAAAATCTTAAAACTAATTAAAATAAAAACCTAACCTAAACAATCTAAAGGGAGTCAGTGCCCATGCGGCATGGTTCCAAGAACACTAGCTGCATTCCCGCGCTGGAAAAATTAAATTAAATTAATTTCCAGTTACACACGTGCTACACATTACGATTTTTTTTATTATTTCCTTTGACTTAGTTTGACTTTCTTTGACAAACGGAATAGAGCAAATAATCTTTCTTCTTTCCGTACGCTATATTTATGCTATACTATATATATGTGTGTGTATATCGTACGATATCCATAGGACATGTAGAAAAGATAAGAATAATATTTTCGCATGAATTACAAGTAAGAAACAATACTATGCCGCAGGAGCATGCCACAACGTATCTAGGAATATCAAAAGCGGGACGCAACAGGCCTAAGCTATGGATTACCGCCCTCAAGGGCTTCGCTCTGCAAATTGAATGAACACAAACATTTCTCCGTAACTGACACACGCCAAAATACGAATGGATACTCCACACTAACGTGTAACATGACTTCCTTATACAATCTCCAACTACGAAATTCGTGGACGATAAATTATTCAGCGACTGCGTAAATCCACCCAGTTGATACTCAAACAAACAGACGTACGCAATCAAGTTGTCACATAAATACGGCCAAACTAAACAAAGTAGCATGTTGACATGTTTATAGCGTGACGATCCCGGATAATACGAAAGAAACCGACGAAGTTTTCATGTTATTATGTTCGTACACGTTTAAAAATGTTTACGATCCAAGTATACAGCAAGATAGGTAGCATCGAGCGACCGAGCACGTTCGAATATCGTTATTCGATACTGGCTTTGGTTCCGTGTGGTTAACTTTGCGAAATCGTGTTCAATCTGTTACTTCCTTGTTGATCTTTTTAAAATGAATCGCAATAAATACTTTAAAACCAATTTATAGCTTTGATTCATCTGCGCAGGGCGACCTGTTACTAATCGGTCGAAAATTTGTTTGCGCTCGTTTGCTATTTTCTCTGTCAAGTGGAAAATTGGCGATGGATTAAAATACGTGCAAGTTGGACGTTACGCAATATGATGAACAACATCCGTTTAATAAATTTGGAACAGCGGCATTAATGTAGAGTAGGAAAATATTACTTGATTGTGAATTATTATGGGCATCATGTTAACGCTACGTCATTTTCCGGAAATATGGAGCCGGTCGACGGAAATTCATCGGAGGCGCCTACAATTTGTTCCCCGTTTGAAAATTCACCGGAAACTAGCCAGTTCGGGATGGCGCCCTGTCGCAACTTGTCATCATGACTGGGCAAAAGTGGTTATTCCGCTCGACAAAATTACTCGTCGTTGTAAATTGCTCAGTTAAACAATTTGACCCCTAGTACAGTTGTCGAAACAAGTTATGTTACTTGTATGCTGAATACTTATATGATATCTCAAAAATCATAAAACAAATATATTATTAATAAAATTGTAAAGCGAAGGTTATCAAGAAATGTCACTGGGTATTGAGCTCTAAGCAGTATACTTCAAATAACATGATGAAGAACGGATCAGCGGTTTTATTAAAATAAAACGTGTTGTCATTAACCTATCTAAAAATAACGTAAATAAATCTACCGGTCATTATGCAAGTTTTCATGTTTTTGTAATACTTAAGCAATCGACTAGTGAGAGATAACCTAACAAATGTCGCAAGGAAAAGAAGAAAGATTTCACTTTTTCTTAGCAACATTAATATTTTTTGTGTCACCAATTCATAAAGCTTTTTCGTCCAGTTTCCCCTTGTAAGTTAGCTATTAGGTAACATAAAACAGACTATTTGGACATGAGGAAAATGTAATCAAGTCCTTTACGTATCTTTAAGGCCGAATTTAAACAATTCATTTACAATAACATCCTCTACGGGTTTATTACAAACAAAAAAACGTTGAAAATATGTAAGGGTTAATAAATGATTCATTGACCATATATTGCTTTATTAAATTGCCTAAATATCCTACATACATATCTAGAAGCATTCAAACAAGTCATACCTGGTAAAGTATCGTTTTCTAGATAGGTGGAAAACTTTCTCTTGCCGAATATACAAGGCCGCACGTCGTGATAACCCATCCAGTTCGGCGCAGTTGGCACTCCCAGTATACTGAACAATATTTGATGAAAAATTATGGATAATTTTTTTGTTGTCACCAAATATGTTACCTGAAATAAACAACAGCTTACTGCTACGTATAGAACGTACGTATATACGTATACGTATAGAACAGGTAAGGCGTATTGTTTTACTATTACAGTAATTATTCGAGTATTATGCTAACATTGAAACAAAAATATGATTTTTGATCCGATGATTAATAGTCGCTGCTTTCCATAGATCCATCCTATAACTCCTTAAAGAATCCCACAGATATCGTTTACAGATACGTGGCTACTTCTGAAAACAAGGATGGTTGCCTCAAGTATAAACGGGCTGGGAATCATATCCTTCCGACGAAACGCAAATATTGCCTTACACGAGATATGATGACGAGGATTCCTCCCTAGCTTGTGCCACCTGATTAATTAAAATTAGAATAAGAGATACGGTTCACTATGTTTATAGTGAAAATATGTCATATTGTCACCAATGCTCGGAGTTGCGTCGTTAATCAATGTCTACTAACAAAACAGACGATTCATAAAAGAACCGAACCCAATGAGAACCACAAATATTGATGTCGTGACTAGCAGTCTTATTAATAGCACAGTACATTAATAGTAGTGACAAATTTGTAAGATGAATAAAATATTGCACAGAAAAATGGTTTCTCTTTCGTATCGTATGAGAAATAATTATTTCTACGAACTGGAACATGTAATTAATAAAAAAATCTTTTTACGTGGTTAAATTCATGATGGATACCACTCAGTCAAAGAGACCAGTAAAACCACATGATGTTCTTCTGAACGCCCTTTATCGGGACCACTTTTACGCTTTAGCATTCTTGCGCAATCCCTACGGCGTTGGCCTGTCGAGGCTTTTCTCTGAGTTGGGATAAAATTAGACATTCTCCATCCAAGCTTTGAAGGATACGCTGGAATATCGCCACCTTAAGGCCTAGATTTGCCTGTGTAACCACCGTGAACACTTCCAAACACTGTGTATATATTTAGTAGTGTCTGTCTACTGTGGCATCTCTCTAGACGTGCATATGTTGAGGATAGAAGAAGGAATAGATGCAAAATAGTATGAAATAAAAAAACGAGCATCCATTCCACCTGATGGTGAGCATCCAAACAACATCCGAATCTTAAAATAGGGACTATAATAATACACACAAATTTAGTGTAGTAAAATACTCATTTACTATATTTATAACTGAAGCTTCTATTTTAAGTTAAAATCTCCTGACCGGATCCATTAGCGTTAAATTTAGGATATGTTGTGCCGTTAACCGAGAAGGCTTTGTTGGGAGTAACGTGGTATGTCGCGGCTGTTCCATAATCTTTTGCTAGAGTATCGACCGCTATATTCGAATGGGTTAACTTTGCTCTAAATTTCAAAATAATATAAATTTCAATTCAGTCAATTTCAGTTAGAAGTTCTCGGGATTGGAAAGAGACAACTACGAACCGTTGTGATGGTGACTCATTCGCCGCATACATTATATATTATGTACATATGTATATAAGTAAGTCTCTGGAAATCATAGGTAACATAGATCAGTCACTCGTTCGAACGTACTGTCATACGTTTTACGCACTGAAAAAGTTAAAACTGAATTTAATTTTATCAAAACTATCCCGAATTATGAGATAAAAACTGAAATTACAAAAAAATAAAAAAAAAGTTAGTTGAGGTTGTACATTTTTACCATTTTTATCATTATCAACATTAACACAGCAGTGATTTATCTTCGCTATAAAATATTTTGATTTTGACGAACACGCTGGTTGTAACAGACACACGCATGCAGGTTGGTACACAATCAAATACCTCTTACACCTGGAACAAATTCCCCGCTTAAGAGTCCGCATGGTCATCTCTTAACCGGGGTATCGATCTGCAGCCTCATTCATGCAGTCACACGTCTAAAAGTTACACCTACAGGTCAGGGGGACCTTCATAATATTGCAAGAACATTTTTATACCTACTTACGAAAATAGACAGATCTGTCTATTTAACATACATATATTTTATTAAGGTAACAATATAAAATATGACAAACACGTAATGAATAAATAATAATCTATAGATTTGATTATTATTTTTATACGGACTATTTTATAGTGGAATCGGAGAGAACACCTAATGATTAACAATTATATGTATCGCTATTTTTGCATCATTTTTCAAATTTCCAAAGAATAAAGCAGTTTCAGAAATCATATCATGAACGAATACGTACGAATTTTAAAATGAAGCTCTAAATACGTAAACATAAAACATAAAATGGGCATACATTTCTAATAGTGTTGCAATTTGTTGAAATAGAATTGTCAATAATTTCCCGAGAAACCTCGCACCCGGCACTCTCAATTTATTGCACGGATCCAACTTCAATTACCTACCACTACCAGCTGCACTTGAACACGTTGGGAATTTAAAACGGAATTTTAAACGAAAAATGTACTTTCACCTTTTTCACGTAGATGTGTAAATGCGAAGTTTCGGACATCGAGTGGGCAATTAATCGTCAGAGTCATCTTGATCTGACAGCCAGCTGGGATTGATTAATAGCCAATCGAGAAGCTCGATAATCAGATAATACATTCGCGTCGACTAAACACGCACAGTCGTTTGTTACACCGCATGTAATATTCACGATTTATGTATCCCCGACAAAAAACGCGGTGGAACTGACACCCGCTGCTTTCCCGACGAAAATGTGTGTCGATTAGGGAAACAAAATTACGAACTAGCTATAGAGTTTTGAAAACTATTACTTTCTCAGGCAACCGAACATTTTCGTTATTTAGTCACATCGTATTCGGAATTCATTAGCAATTAGCATTATGTCCCAGACGAGTCCCTGCCTATAACTGAGGAAGCCAAAGAGCCACGCTGCTCCAATGCATCCATTCATGGTAGATATTACGGCCCACCCCACCGGTTTGTCGAATGTATTGAAACAGTTTATAGGGCATCCGACAAGATTTAACGTCTGTCTGCGATGATAGTTTAACGTTCATGTTGTA